>PVLD010004437.1:0-125282 GCA_004027595.1 Dinomys branickii
ACAACATACTCTACACAGCAGACCCAAGAAAATCCTCCAATTCTCTTCTAGAACTAATAACTAAACTTAGTACACATCCTGGATTACCACAGTGAGCACGGGTGGGGGAGACCTCACACCACTTGTGCCCAGCATCATAAGTGCACCCAATGCCCAGCTGCAAGCGGCGGGGAACGGCAACACTGGAGATCAAGAGGTGGGAGGAGGCGAAGACCTGGAACTAGGGGGCAGATCCATTTCTCTAGCTGGGTGGGGATAGCCTCCAAAGAGTCATAGGCAGCCTGCAGGGAGACACTAGTGGCCTAAAAGGGGATCCTGGGGGCCTTGACAGGAGCTCAGTAGCCTGAGGGGAGAGGGGGCTCCCTCCAGGCTGCATGAGAACCCTGAAGACCTGGACAGGGCCTCTGGCAGCATGGCAACAGGGCAGAGCCTGGTGGTCCACAGGGGTGACCCCATGGACTCCACTGGGGCCCTGGCAGCACAGCGATGGGATGGAGCCCAGCAGTCCATGGGGGGTGACTCCATGGACTGGACCGGGCCCCTGGCAGAGCCTTGCTGGGGCGGAGCCCAGCAGTCTGCTTGGGTGACCCTGAGGATTCAACTGGGTCTCTGGACCTGCTGTACTGATGTGAAGCCTGGCGGTTTGCTGGGTAACCCTGATGACTCAACCAGACCCCCAATGGTCTTGAGGGCTTGTCAATGGGAGCTTGACCATAGTGAACCTGGTTCCCTGCCTATCTGCTGTCTTTGAGCATGGGTGCTTTTCCACCTCCTGCCAGAGCAATTTGTGTACACCCATATTTGTTACAGCATAATTTGAAGCAGCCATGTCTCTTCCCAATGTGAGAGCCTGAGGGAGTAAATAAACCCAAAAGTACAGTTATTATCAGAGGGAAGATGACTGATTGGGTGGTAGAACAATGGAGTTGAGGGTGGAGGATATTGATTAATTGAATGAGCCATCACCTGTATAACTGAGCAACAAATGTGAAGATAACATTATGTAATACAGCATCCAGTGCTAGTTCCCTACTATCTTCTCTATAATTTGATATTTCTTTTATTGTTTTTGTGTTAACTAATGTGAAGATAACATTATGTAGTATAGCATCCAGTGCTAATTCCCTACTATCTTCTCTATAATTTTGTATTTCCTGTATTGTTTTTGTGTTATTCTTGTTTATATGTCTCCATTCTTTTGTCTTTAAAATAAATAAATAAATAAATAAATAAATGGGCCCAAATTTGCTAATTGGCTTCAGTTTTGCTGTGGGGCATTTGGAAGCCCAAATGGCCGATTTCTACACCAGTTTCAGTCTACAGTAACTTAGTACTCAGTGACCATGTAACCGAACTTTCTGATTAGAATAACATTAGTTTACAATCAGATATTTACTAATGTCCAATTTATTAATGTTTGAATGTTTATTTAATGAAATCTTTTTATAGGCTCAATTTTCCATATTTGCTACAAAGAGTAAATGTTATAATTAATTATGTTTATGAAAACTATATTTAGGTACAATAGAAATTTTAGTCCCATAAATAGTGAACAAGACAGCTGTGCAACTATATAAAGGCATCCATTAGGTAGATGACTTTAAGAAACCATTGATCCTTTTTAGTCAATTCATTTTATAAAAAGTTCACTAATAAAATGAAGCAGAAAAATGGAGATTAAATAGTAATCCTATTCTTTGTAGAAGCTCTTACTATACTAGTATTTATAATATTAACAAAATATGTTTTTAAAAAATTCCATTTGGGCCATAAACTAAGAGATGGCCCTATTTGGACAGTTCTTCATATCTTGTCAAGATGAATTAAAAGCAGAATGATCAGTTTTCCACCTCAAAATTTCATCAGAAAAAGGACACCTAACCGGTATATAATACCATGTGACACCTTGGTTCGTGAATACTTCTCTTCTTGCACAACTCGTGGTTTAGCCAAATTTTGCTCCCATTTGAGAAACTCCACATGTGGTGATGAACCCAACCATGGTCACCTTTCTTGCACAGGCAAAATTGTGGCCACAGTCCGCAGAATTGTGGAATGAATTAAGTTCGTGAACTGCATTACCATAGTACTGTCCATGATAAATCGTAACTGAACCAGACATAATAAAAGATACAAGAACTGAAGAAAGTGTGAGGACTAAATGCTGTGCCCCTAAATCTTCGCCCCTTCAGTGGCCTTGTTCAAAGGGCATCTGTCTTGGCATCTCAGATGCGCATCCCAGTGACCAGAGCCATGTGTGGGATGAAGAGGCTAAGAAGAGAATTATGCTGCCACTGAGATGTCAACAGCACAATGTGCTGGCACTAAAATGTATAATAATAAGGTTGGTAGGAAAAATTAAAATAAAAAGTATAATTCCAAGTACAGGGGATTCTTTTCTCTGCCTTTTCTCAACGCTCACATACCCCTTCACAACTCAATACACATGTCCTTCCCTTCTGGGACTGTGTCGGGGGCCCTGGCCCTCTTTCTTTCTTCTGTGTTTTTTTCTCAGGTATAGCCTTTAGGCTGGAAACTACTGGTCTACTAGAAACAACCTGGGGCAAACAGCCTGGGCCAGGCCAGTGCTGGGCCCTGAACAAGCGCTCTCTGGCTTCCAGTTGCTGTTTTACGGGCATCTGGATCATGACTGTGGACAGAAGAGAGTCTCGCTGGCTCTGGTTCTGACCACATTCTGCAAGTCCGGAGAGTACCATGCACGCTGGGTCCAGTGCGGCCTGCTGCTGGCTGACGTGTGATGCTGAGTTAAAGTCCATGTTGAATTTGCGCTCTCTTTTTTTGCTTTGCTATTTTGGCTGCTTCATTTTTCTCTTGCGGTCTCTTTAGAAAAGAGGGTTGACCGGGCCAGTGCCAGATTTGGGGATTTCTTGGTTTCCTGGACAGAGAGGAAATGGTATGTGAAAACCATCTTCAAGGCCATTTCTGTGCTATTTTTCTCAAATTCCAAAACTAGTCAAAAACTTCACTAAGGTTATAGGAATCTGTCCTAGCTAAATGACAATCCATCAAAGAACTGTAATGAAACAGAAAACATTTCTGGGAGATATTCTGAGATGATGAAATTATGAGTAGACCAAATGTCAAAAAAGAGATTTAAACAGTTATCAAACAATCCTCCCAAAAGATTCTGATATTTCTGTGACTGAATTTTATCCAATATATAAGGAAAACAAAAATCTACAGTATGTTGGCTCTTTCAGAAAGTAGCAAAACAAAGAAGGCCTTTTATTCTTGGCTATAAGAAAGCTTAACTCTAACACCAAAATTATGTTTTTTTAAAACTACATATTAAGAAACATACTGATCTTCTTCTTGCAAATGAAGTGAGCCTTCAAGTGAAACTTCAAATTGAAACTTCAATTTCTGTGACGTTTAATTCCAAGTATTAGTTTGCCACAGTTTCTTTCCCAGATGGCTGGGTTCACAGTGCTCTGGTGGATTTAAGGTGTGAAAGAGGACATCATGGTCTCTGGAAGAAGGACATCAGCAAGTTAAAGCAGTGATAGAGCCATTTCATCAGGATGGCTATTTCACCCCCTGCCAAAGGAAAACACAACCAAAAACTCAACCCGCCAACAAACCGACACAGAAAAATCCAGGTGTTGGTGCTCACGTGCAGAGACTGGGGCTTCAGCGCTCTGCTGGTGAGAATGTAACACAGTGCGGTCACTCTGGAAAACGATACAAAGATTACTCAAAAAATTAAAAGTAGAATTAGCATAGGAGCGGTCAGTTTCCTTTCTGGGTACACATTCCAAGGAAGTGAAAGCAGAGGCTCAGGCAGATACCTGTACCCCCACATTCGGAGCAGCGTTATTCACAGTAGACGAAAAGCAGAGTCAGTGCGTGTCCACTGATGAACGATGCGCAAGCGCAACATGCTAATACACACGATGGAAGTGCTCAGCCTTGACAAGCAAGGACCTTCTGACACAGGCTATAGCACAGGAGAACCCCGTCACAGAGGAGCACACGCTGACTCCTCTTGCGTGAGGCACCGGAGCAGTCCAATTCAGAGCTAGGAAGTAGGAAGGCGGTTGCCAGGGGTGGGAGCAGGAGGGGGGCATGGAGTTATGATGAACCGATGCAAAAGTGGGTTCCATGGTGTAATGGTTAGTGCTCTGGACTCTGAACAGATGCGGTGGTTCAGTTTTCAGGACGAAAGATTTCTGTGGATGGATGGTGGTGACGGTTGCACAGTGCACAGATTTTTTAAAAAATTGTTTATAAGGAGCAAGGACCTAACTTTGGGAGCTGTAGGGAGTGAAGCTCTCTTGACACCAGAGGCACAGTGCTACGAAAGTTTGAGTCTGAGTGTCAGATGGTTTCCAGAAGGTAAAATTTAAACTAGGTGGGAGATGCAAGACAATCCAATCCTGTGTAGAATGAAAGGATTAAGTAGTTCACTCAAGAAAGAAGTCAGATGGTCACAGACCGAGGAGCAGGGAAAAAGTACGGCACACTAAAATAGACTAAAGACAGATGGAGTCCTGAGAAAATGAAAGCCTGATATTGGGAGGTCTGGTGTCCTCTCTGGCCACAGAAACCAGCCATCATGGAAGGTTTAGCCCAGGGAGGATGCAGTACATTCTGGGCCCGAGGAGCTCTGAAGAAGTATCAGTGTGGACAGATTCTAGGGTGACTGTCACAGAAAAGAAAAACCAGCCCCCAATCACGCATCCAGAGATCCAGTGAGTCAAGAATATCAGAAGTGGGAATTCATGAGACGTCTCACCCCAGTGTACGGCCTGGGGGACAAGCACTCCCACACCCCACCCCTTAAAGGCGTGGCTTACTGAGCTTGAAGAGCAGGAGCAGGGCATCAAGAGCTACAGTCCTGTTGCTATGGTCTAGCACAGTAAGAGAGTTAATAATACTAATTATTTAAAAAGGGAAAACACTTAAAAATGTATCATAGGTTAAAATACCCAGTAATGATATTCTTGCATTAGCCGTTCTGCAAATACTCTTTAAGGGCTCTCTAAGAGGCATGTACCTTCTAGATATGTGTATTTACTTACTGACAAATAGGAAACAGTGGCTTTCTGTATGTGAAACCAAGAAAAGAATGGGCAATAGTTCTAATGCGCTGTGCTATTTCTGTGACAGGAATAAACCTAGAAAGCAAAATAACTGGACCCCATTGTGAACTACAGGTGTCTGGATGGATTGCCTTGGAAGGGTTACGTTTTGAAGGAAGAGTATGAGTTAGCTAGGAGAAGGGGAGGGAGGCATTTCAAACAAAAAGTACAGCATATGACAAAGACCCAAGAGTCCTAAGGAGCAAAGACACCAGCCTCCGTTGGTACAGAGCACACAAAAAACACAGCTGAGTGGGGTAGTTTGTCCAAGCATACAGGGTTTGGTAGCACAGCACTAGAGAATACTGCAGAAGTAGACAGTGTAAACACGCCATTATAGCAGGCCACATGGTCTACACATCTTCACTAGTAACTATTTATTTTTAAAAGCACAAAAGGTGACTTCTGCTTATGACCATCCTCAAGGACCCAGTATCAGACTATTTTCCTACTGTACACAATTGCACAGGTGGACAGAATGCACGAAGCAAATGTTTTCCAGCACTGGACACATGAAGCCTATGAGACAGATTCTGAAAGAAGAAAACTCATCCTCTGATACCCCTGGCTGTTTCCCAGGGACGATTTCCTGCTTGTGGTGCAAGGAACTGAAGTGCAAACAGCACAGTAGTCCCCCTGAGCTGGACAGTCCAGAGAGATTAATGGCCCAGAATCAATGGAGGCAGGGCACAGGAAGAGAGGCAGTGGCGCAGGGTCTGATGGGGGCAAATATCTGGTGAGAGTTCTCTGTAGGTCTTTTGCCAAGAGCAGGGCTATGCATGTAGTGTCAAGCTATATACAAAACCTCTCAGAGAGTAGCTTCTATAGAGTTTAGAAACACAACTGCCCAAGGCTGACTCAAGGAAACAGAAAAATTAAATAACATTCCCATTATTTTGTTATGAAAGTTTTATTTTTATCATAAAATAAAAAATAAATTGAATAATAATATTAAGAATAATCTTAAGAAAATTACAGACCTAAATATTCTACTGGTAGATTCTGTCAAATTTGCAAAAAGAAGTAACATCTTAAAGAAACTCAGAAAATAGAAGAGAAGCAAAGTTTCCTCACTTATACAATGAAGCTAGCATAACTCTGATACCAAGCTCTGAAAAATGTTACAAAAGCATTCATAACACCACAAAAGATAGATCCTTAGCAAAACATTAATAAATGAAATCCAGCAATACATAAAAACAGTAACACATCCTAAGTAAGTGAGTTTTACAAGGATTTAAGATTTGATTTACATTTTAAAAAATCAATCAATACAATTCAGTATATTATGAAGTTTACAATTCAGTATATTATGAAGTAAAGGAGAAAAGTCATACGATTTCATAAAAATCAACATTCACTAATGATTTTAAAACAGACTGTAAGCAACTTAGAATTGAAGGTACTTCTTCTTATTAATAAAGGGCACTTCAAATATATGCAGTTTACTATTGTGAAGCATGCTTCAACAAAGTTGTAATGAAGAATTGGAAATAAGGCACCATGACAACGAAGTAGGACTTTTAAAAAGTGAGCTAAAAATGCACTGTTTTTGACTGTAGTGTTGGGACTAAGCTCAGAGGTAGGGCACTTGCCTAGCATGTGCAAATCCCTGGATTTGATCTCCAGTTCTACAAAAAAAGGAAAAAAACTAAGCCATAAAGCAGAAGGCAATATTTGTAATAAATGACTCTGACAAAGCACTTACATGAGATATAATTAAAAAAATACAGTGAGTATTTAATTTAAAAATTTATTATAGCAAAAGAAACTTTGTCATTAGTCTTCTTCAAAGTACTCCCCCCCACACACACACACTTCAAATACACTTATCCTATCATTCTTTCCACTCTGGGAAGTCACTCTGTATGTCCTCTTTCTTGAGTGTCTTTAATTGTCCTGTTGTGAACAATGGCTCTATGTCTTGAATCAATTCAAAGTGTTTATCTTTTGTGGCCATTTTGACTTTGAGGAAGAGTCAGAAGTAGCACAGTGCCAGACCCAGTGAATAAGATGGCTGAGGACACAATGCAGTACTTTTACCACCTTGTCTTTCCGTTGGATGGGACTTGGCAGCAGCACTCACTGTCATTTATCACACCTCATAAGGACACTCACAAAAGAGGACTTCCAGAACTGTTCCAGAAAGGGACAAGAACAATGGGATGTATTCCAAGCAAGGGGGAGTATTTTGAGGGGAATGAATGGCAATGTGTCTTTTATGATAATTTTCAAATTTAAATATACATGGTAGTTTTTGATCAGCCCTTGTATCTAAGACATATAAGGAACTCTTAGTAGTCAGTGAGCCAAACAACATGGGATAACATGTCTAGAAAATAGAAAGAACGGACACTTCTGAAAAAAGAAGTACATACCAAAAATAACATTAAAAAATGCTCAGTATCTTTACTCATCAGAGAAATGCAACTTCAAACCACAAAGAGATACCACTACCCACACCCTAGGAAAGCTAAAAAAAAAAAAATGACTACTGATAATCTCCTTTACTCGCAGAATCTAAAAAAAGGCAACTTACTGAAACAGAGAGTAGAACTGTGGTCAGCAAGGTTGCGGGGTGGGTAAACGAGATGTAGGCGGGTATAGATTTGCAGTTCTGTAAGTCCTGGGGGTCTAATGCACATCATGGACTATCGTTATTAATAATGGATTGAACACTTGAAATCTGCTGAAAGAGTAGACCTCAAATATTTTCTTCACACACACACAGGATAACTGTAGAAAGAGCTGGATCTATTAATTAGCCTGATCATGACCAACATTTCACGGCGTGTACATACATAACACTCACGCTGTACACTTGAATATATACAACTTGTGTCAGTTTTACTGCATAAACCTGAAAAGTGATGGGTATAAAATATAAATCTGGATAGTTATATAAATATGAATATAGATGATAAAATGGATACAGGAAGAATACATATGTACACAAATATACGCACATATATATTTCCTTCTGAACTAGGATGCCACTTTGTGTTGTCAGAGCAGTGCTTGGATAAAAACACATCATATTCACCACGAAAAGGCAATTTAACAAAAAGGAGTAGTTTTCTTAAATGAGATCATTTCATGGTCAGAATCATTTGTCTGTCATCTGCTTTTTTCATACATATAGCTACTCCTCACTCTAAAAGTATTAGAGTCAATTTTATCTAAGCTCTACCCTACCTCTGAAATCTAATGCATGTCCCTACTGCCTAAATATCAAAAATGTCCAAATAACTGATGAAGACATGGAGAAGCCCGTTCTGAGTGACCAAGGAGGGGAAGAAATTATAGTAAATGAGCTGAGTCAGAGGACACGAGAGAAGGAAGGAGAATGCGGAGGCCTGAAAATAGTCATTCGCACTTTTATTATATTGTATATATTTAAGGTAACATATACAATGTATTTGTTCTTGAAACTGAGACTCTTTCCAGGCAAAGAATACATTGGTAGATGTCAAAATGGAGCTTTTAAAGGGCCACTGCAGCTACAAAAAATGTCTCTGATTCCTGGAAGCCACTGCTAAAGCTTAAAATTTCCAGTTATGTAGAATTATTGTATTACTATGATTAAAGTGATTTGTTCCATTTCTCCTGAATCAGTGTTGACATGGCTTTCATTGCATACCTTATACTTAAAAAAAAAAAAGACAACCATTACTAAGTGTTGGTGGAACATTTAAAACTCACACATTGCTGGTGAGAATGCAAACTGGTCCAGCCACTCTGCATGCAACTTTATTTTTATGATGCTGGGAATTGAACCGATGGCTTTGTACAGACTAGGCAAGTGCCTACCTGTGAGCTGTATCCCCCAGCCCTGTTACAACATCCTTAGAAAGCAGTTCGACTGTTTCTTACAGAGTGAAACATACCCATAACACAGGACAGACACTGATAGGGATCACCCCCAAAATATAGGCCTTGATCTCTGGTGGTCTAAGGCTTATATGAGATAAGCGAGTGGGAAGTACAGAGGCAGAATGGAGTGTCAGTTGGGGATTGGTTTATACAATGTGCATCACAGAGACCAACCATTTCTAAGCAAAAGGAACTGGAATTGGAACGAGAACCATTACCTGGGCAACTAACAAACTGAAGTATACTGGTAGGCAGACACTTTCTGTTCCATTTCCCCCTCCTTTAGTTTCCCCAGCAAATCTTCACTGGGCATATTATATGCTGTAAAAGGGCCAACTAGAAGTGGTCAGTGATACTAGGACAGGCCCTGGCCAACCTCCCCAAGATTATTCTAGTACAGTTTTCCCCTCAATTGTTTTTAGAAAGAGATATAATTTAGGCTTGTCTGTTCTATAACATCACCCTGGCAAAGGAGTGAGGGAATTAATCTGCTCTAGGAGAGTGTCCTGTGTGTCTTGGACACTCATTAAATCTTGGTCAAGTGTTTGATTGATTGTTCTGTTCTCTGGGGCAAATGTCTATAGGGTTTAAGCCAAAAAACACAGAAGGGGTTGGGGAGCAAGGATTGGGGTAAGTAGAATCCAAGTGAATTAACAAAAACTACAGCTACTGGGAGGAGCAGGGGAGGCAGGGAAGCAGGGACTGGGGCAGGCAGCCTGAAAAGACACAAAAGTCAGGGGAATAGGTACGGAGCAGTCCTGTGAACTATTTCCTCAGGCTTCAGCTGTGCGTGGACTGGTCAGCATCCAGAGTGACCAGAGCAGGGCTTTGGGTATGTCATCTCTTCAGAGTGAGCTGTCTGGTCCAGGTAAATTTTTCAGTGGATCTAAGGCTGAATTTCTGAAATTGTAGAGGTAGTTAATATGCACCTGGGTTATATGTGTGTGAGTTACAAGCTGTTTTTTAAGCTTTCTAGAGCTTTGTGGCTTATATGCTGTATGTAGTTTTTATTTAATCTAGTTTTTGCATTACCTCTGCTACTAATGCAGGTCTGTTTTCACTGCCAATGATCAAGGGTAGCGCATATCTAGGAATGATTCTTTTACAGCAAGATCCTACAAACTTTTATTGTCTTCTCAGTATGGGAGGTTGGGGCTGGAGACACAGATGCTGAAGCCTGAGCTGGCTGCAGGGGTACAGGTGCCAGCATAGCAGCTTGGGCTTGCACAACATACAGTGGGGGGGGGCAGGTCGGGTGATTGGGATTGATGTTTAAGCCAATGGGATCCTAGGAGGGGGTTTAGGTCTCTGGACCAAATTATTTTGTGTCATTAGTGGCAGGTTTCCAAACAGCAGCAGCAAGCAGTTTGTTGTGCAGATCATCACTGCAGGAGAGTTTTGCCCAAAATAGTTTTGTCAAAGATGACCACAGCGTATCTACCCTGTTGGACTTTACTCCTAACAGAGCTACTTCCATCTGCAAACAGAGTGCACAGAGCATCTGTCAGGGGCTCCAGTTTTAGAAGAGTTTGTCTCAGAACAGCATATGGCACCCAGACAGATCTTGGTCTAAGGTGAGCTTTTCTGCTGTCTTGATCAGAAGGAGAGTGGCTGTTAGAGCACAGAGGCCAGATATAAGTATCTGCACAGGCAGGCCACTAGGTGCACCAGGGGCTGACAGTCTGAGGAAGCATCATTGTTTTATGAATGCAAGGATCTGTATTTTATAGAAGCCGGCAGCTCCAAGACATTTGTGAAATTTCTTTTCTTGTAACCCGTTTCTGCCAGCTATTACAGCAGAGCTTTTGCACCTTTCCAGCAGCAGTTTGGAAATTTCATTAATCAGAAATTCTTTTTAAAGAGGGAACAAGTTTCTGAGCCTTTGGCAGGTTGAGTCCAGGTCAGTCGTAAAAAGGGGCTGGCTGACAGGAACCAATTGGAGGCAGAAGAAGGCATTCTGTCAGGTGTACCAGCAGGCTGTGGGTGGAGGAAGACTGACGCAATGTATATGGAGGGCAGTTGTGGTAGCATTGGTAGCTCGGAGATCTTGAACTAGCTTTACAGGCAGGAGAGGGGTATTTTAGAAGTTTGACAGTCTATACTGTTTGCTCAGGGGACCGTGATGGAGCTGGAAGGGACAGAGAAATGGACTGTCTTAGAGAAAAGGTGCTGGTGGCTTGGCCAAATCTGTTGTTTAAGCCTGCCTGAAAATAGTGAGTGTTCTTAACCCCTTGTGGCAATTAAGTCCAAGTGAGCTGGTCTTTTATCTCAGGATTTTCCCAGTTGAAGGGGCTTATGGGAGCAACCTGCAAGCAGAGGAAGGCATCTTTTAAATCTAGAACAGTCCAAAAAGGGTGTATGGGTCAGGAACTGCAGAGTGCAAGGTGATGGCAGCATTGTTGATGGTACGGAGATCTTGTCCAAGGTGATTAACAGTCTATCAGGCTGATGTGTGGCTGGATGCATGTTTGTGTTTCCTGTGACATCTGACAGCAATGAGGCAGCATGGTTGATGGTCAGGTCCATAGGTGAGTCTTCAGTTTCTTCCTCTGGAAGGAGAGTTTTTGGAACATCAGGATTGCAGTTATCTGTCTCAGGGTGATGTAGGCATCATCTTCTGCTTGGGGAACAGTCAGAGTTGAAAGTGGGGAGTTAAATGAGAAGGAGACTGACTGCCTTGGTGTAAAGGAGATGGTTGTTTCTTACTGCAGAGGTGGTATGGGGATTGGTTTATACAGGAATTCATGTTTGGTGAGATGTCCTCCCAGATTGCAAGTTTGTGTCTGGCAGAAGGAGCAAGAAGAGAGTCTCGGTTGCCCTGATGACGGTAACTTTTTGACAGAGGGAAATTTTGAAGGCAGAGTTCTGTTACATTGTCTCCCAGGAAACTCATTGGTTTGCCTCCAACATTTGTAATGATCATGGGCTTTCAGAGGTCCAATTTTATAGAAGTCAGTCTGTCCTATCCATCTAGTCCTGACAGGGTGAGGAGAGGTTCAGGTTGAGGTAGGCTTGGATAGTCAGGATTCTTTGTGTCTTGCAGGTGGAGGGGGCATTTATTTTTGTGTCCATAGTCCTTATAACCTATAGCCAGAGGGTATGGTTGTCTATCAGACTGGATTGTTTTTGGAGATATCAGGCTTCCAGGTAACAGCAGTGACTTCTGACATATTGTTGGGCTTTTGCACCTCCCCCTCCATGTCTTTGGAAAGCACTTGACTGATTTTAGGTTTCTGGGGGAGCAAGCTTTGGGAAAGGCCTTGGCAACTCATTCATCAGGGCTGACAGTCCAATTTTTCTTTAGTCAAAATGTTGAACTCAGAAGGAATTGTTGACAGTCATCTCGGGTGGGCATTAGACGGCACCACCTGACTAGGAGAGGCATGGCCCTGAAGCAGAAGGTGAGGGTGCTCTATGGCTGAATGCAGGCAATGGTTAGATGGAACCAGTTCAACTGGCTGCAAGTAGATGAGTTAGGAGTGGGGAGTGGAACTATAGGTGTTGGCTGCAACTATGGCAGCCAACAAGGGTCCAAGGCAGAATTCTCAGGAAAAATGGGCCCCTTTTTTTGAATTTCTTTAAGATGCAGCAAGTGGTCTGGTTACATTTTTAACTCTTTAATATCAGAAAAGCCCTTTTTCCTGCAGTCAGGGATTGTGGGTTTTGACTAATTAGTTCCCATCTCTGATTTCCTACATGTGTGTTGTGTACCCTTGAACAATGGCACAACAGACAGAGATCATTCAGGTGCCCACCTGGTTGTGTCCCTTGCAGGGAGTTAGCTAAGGGTGGTGCAAGGCCTCCCTTATGCCATATGTTGATTGCCATGGAACCACAGGTGAGGGCCCAATCAGCCACTACAACGAGGGCTTCCCAGGCTTGGTGCACAGATGGGGCAGCCTATTGCTTATACCGCTTATTGCTTATGCCACTCACTTTCACATTCATTCAGCAGGCACTCAGAGGTTAAGCATTCCAACCCCTTTCCCTTGAGGGTGGTCCTGACTGACAAGCAGAGCAGGCCTGACAGGTAGACTAATTGGGGTGCCCCAGGGGTCTTACCAGAATCAGGCAGGCAGACAGACAGTGTCCTTTCCTTTTGGGGTCTGATGTGAGCAACTTGAGTGGGGAGCTAAGAATCCTCCTCCAGACCTCCAAGGGGGCTTGAGAAATCTTGAGGGTGCACCTTCCCATCAGGATCTGGAGAGGTCCTTGCTCCACCCCTGAGGGCCACAAACAGTGACCAAATAGGTCAGCATGGTCAGTCTTCCTGGCCAATGCACCAGGTGCACCAGCAAGCAGAAACACCAAAAGAACCCCCAGGTCTGGAGGCAGATTTATTTTACATTGACAGGCACTGATTTGGATCATTCCTAAACTATCAGGCTCTGATCTCTGGTAGTCTAGGGCTTATGTGAGATAAGCAAGCAGGAAGTACAGAAGTAGAATGGATTGTCAATTGGGGATTGTCAATTGGTGACCAGTTGTTTCTAAGAGACAGGAGAACTGGAACAGGAACTATTACCTGGGTCACTAAGAAACTGAAGTACACGGGCTGGGGTGGGGGTCCATTTCCTGTTACTGTTACAGCTAACCTAGTTGGCTACAGAGCTTCCTGTAACCAACCAAAGCCTAGTTACTAAGATTAAACTCCACACTACACTGGTTTTTCCTGTTGGTCCCAGTGCAGGACTCTGTCCCTGGGAGATCCAGATCTTCCTACAGATTTTATTCAACAGCTGTTTTCAACTAATAGATAGATTGGTCCTATTCTGTATCCTCCCACTACTAGACAAAGAGCTATATCCAGTAGGTAGAGACAAATTCAGCCAAATAAATGAATTGTCTGATAGAGCAATTGAGTACCAGAACCAAGAGCTTCTGGAGCTAATGAACCACAGAGACCTTGGGGTTCTACTCTTGGAGGCTTTAGGCCCTGTGGATAGAGAAGTCTGGGGGACTATGCTTCTTTATTTCTACTTCCAGCACTGACACTGCTTGTCTTGAATGTAAGATACCCTCTGTGGACCCCTTTCTGCTTTCCACAAATGGGCTGTCTCTGGTGAGCAATGCAGTCTTTACAAAGCAGACTACAGTGCCACAGGGAAGAGTAGTGTAGAACTTAGAGTCTAATCCTTTGTTGCCTCTAAGTCGTTCTGGGCATTCACACTGAATATGACGATCAGTTTAGCCAGATATAGGAGAAATTCCTGTAAAGGGCCCCAGCTTATCTGGGAACCACCAGTGAGACACTGTTAGTTTATTTCTTTTCAGTTCCATTCCTCAGAGCAAAAAAGTGAAGTGGAGGAAGCGAGATAGAGAGAGTGAGCATAGGGTAGGTGGAGGGAAAAGGATAGGGAGTCAGAATGAAAATTCAGGGCCTCTAGACACAAATATTTGTACAAAAACGTTTTATAATCTTTTAATTTGGATTAAGCATACTATCCTGATGTATCTAAACAGATGACCAGAAACCGATGTACTTGCATTTCAGTAGTCACAACTAAGGATTATAACCAAAAATGTACGTTTACCAGGAGGTTATACTGACCCGAGACTTAAAAATAGCTCCTTATAAAATACTCTGAGAACTTTGCCTTTGGTGCTGAGCATCCCCCACATTTGATCGCAATCTAAAAGTGACTCCTTCCTGTCCCTGCATGACTTACTAATAAGACAGTTATTGAGACTGCCTGCCTATGAAAAGCAGCGCGTGCCTACAGTGCTTCCCCCCCCCCCCCCACAGGCATCACATTTCCCTGCAGCTGTCATGCCCGTTCAGAGTGATAGCAGCGGTGCGCTGCCCCGCTGGGACGCTGGAGTACAGTACGGCCTCACGCCATTGGGCTGACTGTGACTTTGTGTGCTACGCAAAGAGAGTCACTCACCACCCCATGTAAAGAGGAGGAGGGTTTATTTATGGAGAGAGGAAGAGCAGAGGAGTGAGGAAAGGAGAGATGGGGAGAGACTGAGCCACAGAAAGTCGAGGAGCAGGACTGAAGGAGCTCAAACCTCAACTTCGTTTTCCTTTAGCAGGAAACCAGAATGGACCCCTGGAGGGTCTGTTAGGGACCCTAAGGGGAGCACTGTGGGGGGGATGGAGGAACTGGGTCATATGATTTCATCACACTGAACTCCCAGGAGATGTCCAGGCTGTCGGAGTGGAGGCTTCCTTCGTGTGAACTAAAAGTAATACCAAGATGAATAAATTTTGGCCTGATTTCATTAAACTCAAAACTTGATATTAAGTGCAATCAGTGCTTTGTGAACAGCAAAACCAAGGTGAATAGATTTTGGCCCACTTTCTCTAATTAAGATTAAATAGTGCTTTGTAGTCCCATATTTTCCAGTACCACAAGTCCCTGAACTCCCTGCAGTACTGTCCTAAAATTCCCTCTTCTCGCTTTGCAGTGGGGGATGGAGGAGAAACCTCTGGCTGCCTCTGTGAACTGGCAGAAGAGACAAAACCCAGCTCACTGTGGTTTGGGTTCAAATGCTGTCTGCCCTACATCACACACCAGCCCGTGACTGTGGGCCACTGTAGCCTATTTCAGCGTTGTTTCACAGGCACTTATCACATCGGAAGGTTTCTTGTGTATCTGCTGGCTGACCTGTCTAGGGCATGCAGACAGCCCTTGTCCGGAGTCTGCCAAGAGGAGGGGCCCTATTTTGTTAAATTCTGCTCTCTGTGGGGCTCCACGGAGCTGGTCCACAGGAGAGATGCTGGCTGTGTAAGCAAACAAATGAAAGGTCACTTGTGTGCTCCGATGAGTGAATGATGCCCTGCAGAGGTGAGTCAGAAGCTCTGCTCCGAGAGAAGACAAAGGAGGCAAAGGAAAGCAAAAGAAGCCGGGCCGCAGCTTGCCCGCTACCTGCAACCATTTGCTGTCTGTCTCCTCGCCACCCTCAGGCTTCCCAGCCCTCTTTCAGCTTGAAATCCAAAAATCTGCTCTGTGAGACAGTCAGTGGCAGTTTCTTCCAGGACACAGGCAGCAGGTTCCCTCGCTTTACTGATGAGCTTTGATGCATAGGGGCTGAGAATGGCTAGAGTCATGTTCTGATTCAGCTCCAGATGGCACCCAACTTACAATGGTTTGGTTGTTTTGTTTTGTTTGAGACAGGGTCTCACTATGCAGCTCAGGCTGGCCCTGAACTTACTATGTAGCACAGACTGGCCTCGAACTCACAGTGATCCTCCTACCTCAGCCTCCTGAGTGCTGGGATTACAGATGTGTTCCACTATGCTTGGCTTTGATTTGGCTTTAAAATGGGATAAAAGTGACCAGATATGGGACTCTCGGAGGATAAGGCAGGAAGGAAGATCACAAGTTCAAGCCCAGCCTAAGCAGTTTAGCACCTCTGTGAGACCCTATCTTAAAGTAAAAGATGAAATAGTCTGGTGATGTAGCTCAGTGTAAAGGCCCTGGGTTCAATCCTCAGTATTGGGGAGGGAAGTTGGGTGTGAAAGTGATAAGCATTCAGTAGAAACTCATTTCAAACTTTGACTGTGGATTTGCCCATAAGGACCCTAGCTATGAACCACAGTGGAGAACTGAGAACTAGTTAATTTGGGGAAAATGCTAAGCATGATTTTGACCTTGCTGAGTAGATTGCCACATTCTGTAAGTTGATAGAAAGGTAAGAGTGAGAGACATGGTGAGAATCTTACATAAAATCTGGATTCCACACTGTGAAATAAAGGAGACTATCTAGTCTGTTCTTCGTTCATGGTGGGGGACTTCAAAAGCCACTGGGACTTCTTAAGTGACAAGAATGTTTGTTATGCTAATGAGGTGTCCGCTGTGCATCTCTCAGTAGTTTAGGGTGGGGCTGGGCACCAGAAAGCACAACCACAGGATAAGAGGGTTGGAATTTTGGGCCAGTCCAATCTCCAGTGTGGTCAGGATGGAGACTGAGTTTAAGCATGCGGCCAATGACTTCATCAATCATATCTACTTAAGAAAACCCCAGTGAAAAAAACAGACATCAGGAGCTTCCTGGCTGGTGAACACATTGGCGGCTTCGGAAGACGTATCTGGCTTCTATGAAAAGAGGGCTGGGAAGCGCTGGAAACCTCACCCTGTATGTCTTTTCCATGTGCCGGGTTCCAAACTGTATCCTTTATCGTACAACCACAACTACAAGCACAGTTGTCCCTTAGCACTCAAGGGGGCTTTGTTTCAAGAGCCCTACACGTACCAAAGTCCGAGGGTGCTCAAGTCCCGCCCAGTAAATGGCCTCTAACTCACAGCAACCCTTCTGAGTGCTGGGAGGACAGGCATAAGCCATCATGCGCAGTTTAAGATTGTCTTCGCATATAATGCACATGCATCCTCCTGAGCGCTTTAAGGTCTGGATGACTCGTAACAGCTAACACAATGTAAATGATATGTAAATAGTTGTTTCACTGGCTTCTTAGGGAACGAGGACAAGGAAAAAAGTGAGCGCATCTTTAAAACACATGCAGTATTTTCACTCCGAGGTTGGTTTTATCTGTGGACCCGGAAGAACGGAGGACTAAGCATACAGGTAGCTGTGGCAGGGCACTGACTCATTTCAGAGAGTAGTGTAAAAAAATAAGTTAGAAAATAGAAAGATACAGTAGTAATTTAGATTGTTCTTTCATTCTTTTTTTCTTTTCTTTTCTTTTTTTTTTTTTTGATACAGGGTTTCACTATTCAGGCTGGCCTTGAACTCACTTCATAGCCCAGGCTGGCCTCTAACTCACAGCAACCCTTCTGCCTCAGCCTCCCAAGTGCTGGGATTACAAGCATGGGCCATCATGCCCAGTTCGAGATTGTCTTTTCTTCTTTTTAACCTTCAAATCACCTTAAGTATGCTGAATACGATCACTTTTCCCTTAAATTTTGTTTCAAGAATGATGACTATCTGAGAGCACAACCGTATTTATGATACAATGTCCAGATTGGAGGTAAAGTGACCGAGGTAGGGCAAGGGCCCATGCCATTTCATAATAATCACTGTGAAAATTCTAGAACATATTCAATTGTCTATTAACTGAATATTGGAGAGGAATTCATAGCCACACCTTAGTGCAGTGCACTCTGAGAGGGCAGCTTGGTTTCTGCGTCACCCATGAACTGCAGGCTGCTGAGCAGTGGGCATGCTCCATCCTCCAGGGGCTCCCTTTGTTACACGGAGGGAATGAGCATGAGACACTGTGCCACAGCCATGCAGCACTGGCGTAATGGACACAGAAACAGGGGCTGTGATCACAGGTTCCAAACAGCTGGAGAGAGCTTTTCGGGCAGATTCTTTGGGCAAAGTGGGATGCAGGCACAGAGCCCTGTCAGGGCAGGTCAAGGAGGAGAGCTGTCCAGGTCTCGGCACAGCAGGACATAGAGAGGGGACATAGGGTCCCCTTACCTACAACCCCAGCGGGGCCTCCAGATGACTGCGCCACATCCCACCTGCCCTCCAGGTGGCCGGCCTAAAGGAGGCAGTGCCCCCCCCCACTTCATGATTATATTTTTAGGGCTCTGTGAATGAAAATCCCTGCATACAAGGTAGTCAATTTTATGTCTTTCTAACCTTAAAGTTTCTTTGGGCCATACATAAAATTAGGAAACCACTAGTGCTCGAGTTCCAGTAGCCAATCACAGCCCTGATTAGACCAAGAGATGGTGGCAAAGATGCCACAACCCAAGCATGCAGTCCTTGCCAGCTCAAAGCACTCAGACTGTACTTTGCCTTCACTTGGCAAAACACTTGCTGAGAACCTATCATACAAAAGCCCCGCCGGGCGTGGTGGTGCACGCCTGTAATCCCAGAACTCGGGAGGCTGAGGCAGGAGGATCATTGCGAGTTCAAGACCAGCCTGGGCTATGAAAGTGAGCTCCAGGCCAGCCTGAACTGCATAGCGAGACCCTGTCTCAGAAAGAAAAAAAAAAAAAAAGCCAGTGCCCCCAACTTTGATCGAGAGAAGACACACACTGTGCTGAGTCCTTCTCTTCAGGGGGTTTAAGTGACCAACATTTGAAAGTGAACCTGACCTACCCACACATTAAGAAAAAAGAGTGCTGTGAAATCTGAAGGGAAGACTATTCTGCCTTTTCTTAGATGACCTGGTGCAATATCACGGTAGACGCCTACGTACTATGGCGGGAGATGGCGCTCTCTCTTCTACAGTCCCTGGCTGCGTAGGTGTCCGGGAGGGAAGAAACACACTGTGTTTATACTCAGTGTAATCAAGTTACTTAGCACTGACACGGACACTCTCATGGTGAACTGGCATCATGTAAATACCAGGTAAGTACCACAATTCAAGTAATGCAGCCGGCTAGGTCATTTGCTTTGAGTCATTGTGGAAGAACAAGCTTTGCCACTTTGAAAAATGTTTCCTTACTATCTCCTGTATGCCAGTAGTGGCTAACACCATGGATGCGTACAGCACTGTTTGGTGATTTAGAGTACAGTCTGGAGCTTGTTTCTGAAATACCCTTTCCTTGATCACTGTTTTAGTTATTATTCTAGAAAGTCCTATGAGGCCACAAAAGGCATTTTTATCACATTTACAGCAGAATCATCAAAGATGACGTCTTCCCGTGTACCTAACAACTCCCACTGAAGAAGCCTGCAGAGCAGCATGTACCATCTGTCAGCACTCAGTTACCATAGTGGATACCCCAGGTAATCTTACGGAGAGAAGGACCACGTTGGTTTACACTGTGGAGGGGTCAGTCCATAGTCAGGCAGGCCTGCTGCCTTTAGGCCTCAGTGGCAATGGTGGGAGCACAGGGCTGAGCAGAACTTTCACTTCATGGCTGGGAAGCAGCAGGGGGAGAGTGACCTGACATCTCCCACTAGGCTTCACCTCTTAAGGCTCCACCACCGCCCTGTGGCACCACGCTGGGCAGCAGGCTTTGGGGACATCTCAGATCCACGCTGAAGTAACCTCTCTCCACCGGAAGTTGAGGTCAGCGGCTTGAACAGGTAATCCTAGCTCGCGACGCTCACTCCACAGTTCCACAAGAGCAAATCCAATCGCAAGGCTCTTTTCAGCTGTTTGAACTATCAGACTTATCCCTTGAGAACCAAGGATCGATCAGAGGAAGAGTTATACGGCCACCAAAGTTCACCTTGTCACACAATCATGTGCTTTTTCCAAGAGAAACAGAAGGAACATATTTTCTCCTCAGAATGAGTTGCTTTTATCTAAAAAAAAATTAAAAACACAAGAGAAAAAAAGTTAAGTATTCTCTGCATGATCCAGAAATAAATGAACTCCTTTTGGCTGGCTGAAGGGTGTGGGATTGTGTCGACAGCATGGACTGGATGACCAGGAAACCAGGCGCTAATTGGCTCTTCAGCCCGTTTTCCTTTGCTGTGTCTGCCAGGTGGGGCCCTGACTTCCGGAGGGCGTCTGGCTCTTGGTGGCACCCTGCCTGTTATCTCTGTCTGGCAAGCCACTACTCTGCTCCCAGAACTGCACAGCCTTCCAGGGCACTGACGATAAGTCATTCGCAGCCCACTGTGCCAAAACTTTTCTTGGCCGCGGGACTGAGGAAGACCATTGTTGTCGCTGGCCGTTATCTCCCGCCCGGCTCGGCTTGGCAGGGGAGCAGGTCCCTCTCTGCAGCGTGGAAACGGGGCACCGGACCCCGGAGGGGCTGACACGTTAACAAACAAGAGGCACAGAGGAAATAGCAACCAGTCTTGAAAACAAAAAAAGAAACATTTTGAAGTTTATTGGATGCCGAGATGTTTGTCCTTCATAGCTCAGCCGGCTTTATCTCACCGCGCAGCCTTCCTATCAAAGAAATGGGGAAGTTAGCAGTTTATCAAATGTGAATCGGCGGCGGTGTTTATGTTTGACTGACACAGCATGGAAAGTATTTTTTGGGGCCGGAGGTACTGTTTTCCTTCACTGCAAATTTCTATCTTTGTCGTTCATCTCCCCTTTTGTCAGACTCCACATATATTCTAGGAAACCCCCATGACTGGACCTTTCTTGTCTCTCTGTGCCACCAGGGAAGCCCCCGAGACTGTGACCTCAGAAGCACTTCTGGCATCAGGACAATGTGAGCTTGCTCCTACCAAGAACAGAGAGCAGGACGTGACCTGGGCTTGGGGCAGGCTGGTCCGATGCAGAAGCCCAGGGCGGAGTGGCAGCAGGCTGCATCAGACACACGCCCCAGGCTGCAGAAACTGCGGCTGCCAGCCCCACTCTTAGCAGCTGTGTGGGTCGTGGTGCGGTCCACACCGGTCAGCCGAATGCTAGTCTTCCGTGACTGAGAAGGCCCTTGGGATGAGGACTCGGCTCTTGAAAAGATGGCAGGCTGCCCCTGGGATTCTCGGGGACACGTGTGGCAGGGGAGAAGCGGGCTGCAGCCCCAGGGCTTCCGTCCTCCCGGAGATCCAGAACCCATAAGAGTGCGTGAGAACAAAGCTGTGTGCACCCGAAACGCCGAGACTGGGATCACAGGAGTGATGGGACTCCCTGGGGGACTCAGGGACATTGTACAATCCTGTGGTGACAGGGTCGAAGCAGGTGACTATCTCTCAATTCCCTTCAGAAAATTCTGGTTTCGTTCTGGTGTCTGGATTCGGAGCTCCCTCTTCCCACTCAGAACCGTCTTCACGTAGCTGATAGATGGCCCCCTTGTTGTCCACGCTTTAGCGGGGCTCAGATGAGTTCAGCAATGCCACAGGTACACAGCTGGGCTTTCACTTAATTTGGTTTCCACAAAAACTTGTCAGTGCCATGAGGCACCAGCCACTGTGCTCAGCAAAGGAACAATAGGAACACGATGACCTCCCCACAGAGCTCCGTCTAGTCAGAGACAGATACTGCAGGATAATCACATGGCCCTGTGCTGCAGTCACCGTGGAGCGCACAGACAGGACCTCAGTATCTCCAAATGTCAGGTTAGACTTGGAGCGTCACCTGGGGACACTCTCATTTGCGAACGAGGATGGTAATGCTGCTTTGGCATGTTAGAAGACAGAAGCCATAATCCATGCAGGAGACCTGCTTCCTGCTATGCTTCTGGCAGATGCTCAGCTGGACAGACTAGTGCAAATGGGGAACAGGAACACCCACTTTCCCCCCAAAATATGTGCAACGTTTAAATGTATTTGCTTCCATTAGTGCCTGGATACTACCAATATATAAATATACCAAATCTAGAGAAACTAAGTTCCAGGTGTCTTAGTCTGCGCTGGTTACTATCAGAAAGTACACAAACTTGATGGTTTATAAGCCACAAAAAACTATTTCTCACAGTTCTGGAGGGTGGGAGTCCAAGATGAAGGTGCTAGCAGATTTGGTGTCCTGTGAGGGCTGCTTTCCAGCGCCTTCTCACTCTGTCCTCACAGGGTGAGAGGAACGAGCAGCACTCAGGGGTGTCTTCCATAAAGACGCTGATTCCATTCATGATGTCCTATTCATCCTGCAAAGGTCCTGCCTCTAATAAATCATCACAGGGGTTTGGAGTTTACCACAGGAAGCTGGGGGCAGGAGTATTCAGCCCAAAGCCTCAGGCATGGAGTGCTGGATTAACCAGCAGATCCCTCAGCTCTACTTCTACTCACGTCACCTGGAGGCAGACCTTTCGCAGTCCTTTCAGCACTCTGCAGCACTAAAGCAGGGTGTCGGGTAGTGAATCTTCTCAGATCTCCTTGGTGGCTAAGTACACATCCCTGCATCTTCAAAGTTAGCTCATATTCCTGCACTTTCTACTTAGAACTTCCTTCTCCCTCTTCATTTGTTGAAAGGTCATTCATACTTGAAGACCCAATTCACATGTCAACTCCACAAGAGAAACCAGTCTTGTTCCTACTCTCGTTCAGCGTGTCGGTCCTTGAAGGCACTTAATATGATGCAGCAGTTGTGTGTCCAAGTCGTCTCTGAATTCCGAGACTGAATTCCTAAAAGCCAGACACTCTCTGACTCACCTTTGCAATTATAGCATTTAGTGGGGTTCAGGTAATGTTAAATACTAGTTTGAATACACATAATCATAGTTTTTTGGTATCTTTCTGAAAAAGTCTATGTGTTGATTTGGGGAATATTTTGCAAGGGGAACAATATAATAATACAGGACACATATTTTATATGATTATTTATAATAGTAACCCAAAGAATGATATACAAGAGAGTGCAGGGAATCTGTCCATACATTAAGACCAAGGAATCCAGCTGAGGGCCTGGATCCCACAGAAATGTCCTGCAAGAGTCCAGCTGAAGATCTAGAGCTCATAACAATGCTTCCCCTGAATCCAACTGGAGGCCCACAACAATATCTCATTCAGGCCTGTTTCACAGATCTGCGCTGGGAAGGTCCAAAGGTCAGTGGTGGAATCTAGGAAGTCTGTGCCCGCAGGACGAAGGATCTGTGCTAGCAGGCTGAGGGTTCCGCACTGGAGCCAGGAAGCAACACACTCAGAAGAACCAGAGCTCCCCCAAAAGGTACCACAGCCATCCTCAGCAACAGTGAGGTCCTGAGCTGCTCTGTGATCAAGATGGCTTCTCTAGGAGACCAGCAGTGCACCATCTTCTCTTCTGGAGCCAGGAAGAGATGCTCAAAGCGAGGACCAGAGCTCCTCCAAAGTGAACCAAAGCCATTCTCAGTCCAACGAGGTCCTGAGCTCCTCGGAGGATGAAACCAGCCAAGTTCATCAGGAAAGCCAGCACGACGAGCTCCTCCAACAGAACCGACAGCTGCTCACAGCTTCCGCCAGCTCCCGACAGCCTTTCTTTGCTCCCAACAGCACATTTTAGCTCCCAAAAGCCTTTCTTCTTCTCCAGGTCCGCCTCTTATGCTGGCAACAGCACCCAGGTGTGCCTCCCACACCCAGCACCACCCTTGCTTAGTGCAGCTGGGGATTATAAGTTGACCAGCAGTTGTCAATCCACTGCAGTCTACTACTCAGTGAGGTCTCTGGAAACAAAACAGGTAACTATTAAGTTGAAGAACTGAGAAAGACCAGGGTCCCAGAAGCCCCACCCAGCTTGTCATCTTTTCAGCTACCTCTCTGAAATAAGCAGAGGTGCCTGAGGAAAAAGTGGGTCTCGCTGCTCACTTCTCTGCAACTCTTTTACTTCCCAGGCCTCAGCACTATCATTACTGGATTCACATACCCCTTGGCACACCCATGCACTCAATTAAAAAAAAACTGTAAAAATATGTTCTTGGAGGAGGGTTGGTCTGAATTGACCCTGACAGTAACAGAAGCAAATCCCCACTATAACTGTTTTATGACACTCCCGTGTGAAATGCTTACCTATTCATGTGAGAATGCTGAGAGGACAGCCATGCATATAATGCATTTTATATAAAGTAAGGGTATCATTATTTGTTTCACGACAGAAGATATTTGTAGCACTATTTGACAGAGAGCGTACTGTTACCACGGATTTTGACAGGTAAGAGGTTTATATTATTTCTCAACTCTACAGATTTTTAGAGAATGGAGGGATCATTTGAACGCCTCTTCCTCCCTTCACTGGGGCAGTAACCGAGCTCCCGGGAGGCTGAGTAACTTGCTCAGGATCACACAGTTGTCTGGTTTGCAATCAGATATCGCCTTTCCAAGCATTGAGATCTTTCTTCCATGATATGTTGGTTTGGCTGCTGATGCAATCTTTTATGTATGAGCTGGGTTTCTGGCGTGGTTGTGGTGCTCCTTGAGGAGGTGGAGCTGAAGCACTTGAGACCACAAGGCATGCAAGATAATTAGGTGCATCTTTAAAAGGGACTCAGGCAGGAATGGGGCCGTCGGGTACGGAAGTGACGGAGCCTTCTGAGAGGAGCAATGGAGAAAGCACGCAGGAACCAGGGAAGGATGAAGTCCGCTGTCACGGACATCTTTAAGTATAAGTTGGGGCTGTGGCCGTGATTTAACACCCTTGAACATAATGATGGTAAAGCAGGCACGGATAGTGGAAGGGAGCTGCTGGCTATGCCCTGTCTGCGAGAGGAGTGGTAAGAAGCAGGACAAGACAAAAATGGAAAGCCAGGAAAAGGTCTCCACTGTAATAAATAAATGCAACAGAAAGACACTGTGTAAAAATGGAGGAATTTTTTTCTGGACCCATATACTTTATAAACATAGGGTACTGTTTATTTTGTAAGTACCTCGCCTAACCATGGATGAGTGTGCACTGTTTTATATTAGTTGTTCCATAAATATAAGACATCAAGGCTGGATGTGGTGGCACATGCCTGTAATCCCAGCACTCTGGAGGCTGAAGCAGGAGGATCGCTGTGAGTTCAAGGGCAGCCTGGGCTACAAAGTGAGCTCAAGGTAGGCCTGAACTGCATAGTTCTTATCTCCAAAAGACAAGAGCAAACGAACAACAAAAACCAAGATATCAGTACTTCTACCACGTGTTTCCAAACCTATCTGTTCATAAAGTTACCTGCTAGGTGCTGGGCCTGTCAGGGAGGCTTCTCTGATGTTATTACCATCACTTCTGGGCCACATTAAGGCTGTAATTCCCACACTCACTCACTCACTCATTGGAGAAGTGCTTATTAAAACTGAGGCTAAGAACTAAGGAAATAGATAAAAGACACAGTTGCTGTGGCCAAGAAGCTACTTGGCTTCCTGATGGAATTTCCTAGCACCCTATGTTGCTCTTGGCTGTGTGAAAATCAGATTTAAAAATTTTTACAATGATGGAAAAGTTACAGGTTTTATACCATTTGGAGAAAGAAAAAGACTCACTAGTGCTTCACAACTGAGGTTGCCTTGGTATATCAGGCACACGTGCGCCAACGACAGGACCTGGGCACCACCTGGAGACTTGCATAGCAACAAGCTTGCACCAGTTCTCCTAAAACCATTTGAAGACGGCAGAATGAGACGTTAGGGTTGTCTGATTTTTTCTTGTGTGGTTGTGGGGCCGGAACCCAGGGACTCTGCCCTGAGATCACCCCCAGCCATTTTTACAATTATTACTATTTTTATTTTGAGACAGGGTCCTGTTAAGTCACTAAATTCTCAGTCTATGCTCAAACGTGGGATCCTCCTGCCTTTGCCTGCCAGAATGCTTTTAAAGAATTTTATGACAACACAGAGAGCCGATGCTCTGTCCCGGAAGGATGGAAGTGGTTGTCACGTGAATGTTTGCTAAATGCTAACATCAAAACAGCGACATGAGGAACACTACAGTTCAGATATGTTGCTGTTGGCAAGGTAACTAAGGGTTAATCAAACTTTTGGTTCTGCAGTCACACTAGCCGCATTCCAAGACAGCACAGTGACAGAACATTCTGTCACTACAGGAAGGCGCCCTGGGCAGCACTGGAATCAAGCGGGACACAGATCCTCAGGAGGAAGAAAGTTGGGCTTGAACACAGCACCAATGGGTCTGGACAGCAAAGAAGAGAATCATGAAAAATTCTAATTCAATGTAACGAGACATTTTTAAAAGATGCAGTTGGGACTTCCTCACATGTAATGAAGCCAAGCAAAAATGAGGGACACAAAATTTCTCCCGGCAGTTTGGATGTCTGGTTGACCGACTGTTTTGAGTCTTGTCTGAGGGACATGTAAGATGTTGGGCCCTGGCACAGAACCACTGGACTGGCCCACTTTGCTGACCGCAGGGTGGTCTCAGTGTCGTCCCGCTGCTGACTGAGGAACACCAGTCACGTGGACGCCAGCATCTCACCGCTGTACCTGCCTGCAGCCACACCCCATCTGCCCACCTGGCTCTCATCAGGAGGGAGATCCTTCCATAGAAGCAGCCCTCCTATGCCTGCACTCGGACACTCTAAGGCTTTCCCTACACCTAGTCATGTGGGATGAGCTGTTCTTCAGCGGGTTTTACTCGGTTCAGTCACCTTGCTCGTGTTGACATGGTCTGGTCTGCACACCACTGACTTGCAGGAATCTAAGTCAGCGCGATACGTCCTGCTCTTGACCGTCAAATACAAGACGCAAGTCTATGAGTGCAACATCTCTGGGGCCAGTCACGCAGCATTTCTGGTGTCGTCAGGATAAATGAGACCTAAACTGATGTCTAACTGTCACTGGGCTGAATGAGGCTGGCGAGCCCTGGCTGTGTTTCTGCCTCCCTGGCGGAGGCCCCGTTACTAGCTGCAATTGAAGAAGGAAAGAGAAAAGAGAGTTGTTCCCCGATTATCTCTTCAGTCCTCGGTGAGGTGGGGTCTGCCGTTTCCCCGAGGCTGCCAGTTCAGCAGAAGGACTGAAAGCCCTCTTCTTGCCTTGAACACACTCTTCCCTTCGCATAAGGCTGCCCTGCATAGTGCCGAGCTCAGGACCCAGGGGCTGCTGAGCTTTGCTGCTGGCTGGGTCTGGAACCCTTGCCTTGGCCGTGGTGATACCCAGTGACTCAGAGGAAATGCTGTCAGGCCCTCAGAGCAGGCCTGGCTCCACGAGCCATGACATCCCGAGGCTCTGGGAGAAGCCAAAGGCGAGGGCGGCTGGGGGAAACGCCCTCCTCGCCAGTGATCCGCTCACGTCCTACACCCTCAGATGTGGTTACCCTTATCTGTGCCTGGATAACTACCAATGTTGTGACTGGTCCTAGCGCCCAGACTTCTCCCCCTCCAAAAATCCAGCCACAATATTTGACTCTCTGGCTGCCTCCAGTGGTAAATTCCTTAGAGTAGCTGCACGCTGGGTGAAAAACCATTTCCTCTGATTCAGGCTTTCTGAATTCTGCCAGGTGCGCCTCGGTTCTCACATGAGAGAAACTCGGGGAGAGAAGGAAAAGCCCTGCCCACTTGTGCTGTCCCCTGTCAGGTGGGGGTCTGATATAGACATCCTCTAACCTTTCTCATATCCCATCATAACTTATTAACTCTTTTTAAAAACTAGGTTTTGAAAAAGCCAAATAAGTAATATAAAAACCTGATTGCAAATGTTTTAGGCACTACCACACCTAGAAACAGTGAGTGTCTCTCAGTGCAGACTGGTAGAATCTTGACTGCCCAGCTCTCACCCAGAGGCAGGCAGCAGTATCATCTGCTGGTGTACCCTCCAGAAATGCCCAAACCCACCGGTGTGCATCTCTTCCTTTTGGAATACATCTTGCCTTTTCACTAACAGCATATCTTAGAGATCATTCCAAATCATCACTGGTGAGCACCTTTTCATGGTTGCATAATATTCCAGTTTAAATACACCATATCTGATTTAATCTGTCCCATTTTTTTTGTTTTTGTCTTTTTGAGACAGGGTGTCCCTATGCAGTTCAAACTGCATAGGGACACCCTGTCTCATTTTGTAGCCCAAACTGGTCTCACTTTGTAGCACAGCTCACTTTGTAGCACAGGCTGGCCTTGAACTCATAGCAATCCTCCTGCCTCAGCCTCCTGAGTGCTGTGATTTCAGGCATATGCTACCACACCCAGCCTTGATGTTTTGTATCTATAGAACAAGTAACATAAAACAATGCACACTCATCCATGGCAGGCGGGGTACTTACAAAATGAATAGTATCCTGTGTTTGTAAAGTATATGGGTCCAGAGGAAAGAAAATCCTCTCCATTTTCCCACAGTTTTTTTCTGTTGCATTTATTTATTACAGTGGACCCCTTCTCCTGGCCACCATGCCTAGCCCTGATCATTTTCATATTGATGGACAATTTATGTTGTTTCCAGTACAGCAGTACCTTGGTTGATGAATTTAATTTCTTTTATAGTTCTGGAAAAGATGACCATGGTTGTATGTGTAGGGGAGAGACAGCTGCAGTCATGTCTGATGTACTCTGCAAACAAAAACAAAATTTTGCCCAACACTTCTGTTTGTGAGTCAAATTGTTTGCAAATAAAAGCTTTGGGAACCAGGTACTACTGTATTTTGTTCAGATATGAAAAGCTCCAACAGAGATCTTGGTAGTCATACCTTAACGAATACATTTATTTTAAATGTTGACAGATAGTTCCAGACTGTCCTTCAAATATATTATGTAAGTTCATATTCTAACATTAAGCAACAGTCCTTGTTTCCCCATTTCCTTCCTAGCACATTATATTCTAATTATATTTTCATAACTTTCCATCAAGTGCCAGAGTTCTGTGTGAGGAAACACACAGTCTGAGAATCTCCAAACAAATGCTGTCTCCTGGGGTTGGGTGTGTAGCTCAGGGATGGAGCATACGCTCAGCAAGCACGAGGCCCAGGGTTCAATCCTCAGCAGCGCCAAACTGGAAAAACTTAAAAATTGGGTCCTGACCCTGAGCCTTTCACTCCCTCTCTTGTGAGGCCTATCTCACCAGGAGAAATCCTAAAATCTAACTGAAGCAGAATGGAAGTCTTGCAGTGGGCTCTGTGGACAGCACCGGGAGCCACCCATAAGTCTCTGGGAAGCTTCAGTGCCACCAGACGCGTCACCCCACAGTTCCTAATAATCTGTGTGTATATTTTGGGGAGTGAAAATAGGGAGAAGATTCTATAGTTTTCCTCAGACTCCTAAAAAGGTCTGTGACT
The DNA here is from genome assembly GCA_004027595.1 of Dinomys branickii. Classification (NCBI taxonomy): domain Eukaryota; kingdom Metazoa; phylum Chordata; class Mammalia; order Rodentia; family Dinomyidae; genus Dinomys; species Dinomys branickii. The sequence continues at coordinate 29,404 of PVLD010004437.1, forward strand.
TCTGCCAAAAATGCTAAGGACCAGTGATCTAGACAAGAAAAAGAGGTGTGTGTGTAGGTTAAGACTACAGTTACATAAAAATATACTCAATAATACTACATTTTCAAATTATTAATAAGTAAAACCATGAAATCACTCTAGAGCAGTGACTCTCAAATTTTGGACTATAGAGATTGCTTACAACAAAGTGTGTGACCCAATGTGGTTTTGCCAAAGTTCCGTTATATCGGGTAAGAGGTGTGAGGTGAAGATAGCTACCATGTTCCTTCATCATTTCATGATACTGCTTTAACATCAACAGGTAGGATGGAAGCTACAACCTGCGTGCACAGGCAGTTGAGTTGGATCAGGTAAGTACCTGAAGCTCACTGTTTTGTACTCTCTGCCTCAGTCTACCCTCCAGGCTGGGCACCCGAATGGCAGACAGGACAGCTTTGCTCTGTGGGGTCACTGCTTGTGAGCAGCATGGGACTGAGTGTCACCAGAACCTCCTCCTCAGCTTGTCACAGCCACAGCTTCCGGCCAGTCTGGCTTTTGGTAGGTGCCAAATACACAGGAAAGAGCTCCCGGACTGGATGTCTTATGAGGACTGGACTAGCCACTCATTAAAGTTACTTAAGCTTTCTTTGACCTTCAGTTGTTAATATCAGATGAAACTAATACATATTTCCCATCTCCTTCCTGGGACTAACAGGTTCAAAGAAAATAAATTTGTCATATTTTTAGGTAAACTATTATATAATGCAATGATTACATGCTAACATTGATTGAACATTTTTTTGTTTTGTTTTGTCTTTTTGAGACAGGGTCTGGCTATGCAGTTCAGGCCAACCTTGAGCTCATTTTGTAGCCCAAACTGGTCTCGAACTCACACTGATCATCCTGCCTCAGCCTCCTGAGTGCTGGGATTACAGGCGTGTGCCACCACCCCAGGCTGACTGATCATTTTTAAAGTGCCAAATACTGCTCTAAATGCTTTGCAAGTCTCACACCACCAAGCACTCTTGGCAACCAAGTGAGGAAACCGAGGGTCAGAACATACTAAGTAAATGCAGCCAGTGCAGAGCCAGCTGAGGCCTGTACCCCAGGACTGTCTGCCTCCAAGTCCACATGCTTAATCATTACCTACACTTTCCTAACTAATGGAAAGATTATTACTCTGATGATTATAATTCTTGTATGTTTTAATTCCAAGTATTGGCCAAAGATATAATAATAATTAACAATTTAGACTCAAGCTCTTTTGATATGTTAGCAAGGTATATGGACAATGAATGTTTAGTTTTGTAAACAAAGGATTTGCTCAGGAATCACTGAGTTACCAGGTGCCACTTGCTTTTTATGTTCAGATGTTACTCTTTATAGATAACTCTATACCTTGCAGGTGTAAGTGCTAATCTACATTGATAAGAAGCAGGAGTGGGTATTACTGCACTCAGACTGGAAATATGTCATTAAGTTAAGATATGAAGAAAGGAGGGGGTGGGATATAAAATGAGAAGTCAGATCCTTTGAGGGGTGTAGTCGAGTTAGCAGATCTTTAGGAAATTATACGTGTACATGAAAGCCGTGCACGAGGCTCGCTGAGCCGATGCCTTACACCTACGGACACTCCATGACATGGTATATTTTTCTCATTCAGTTTCTTTTGCAATTTATGCAGAATAAAACATTATTGACTGTCATTTGATCAAGATAGAGTCACTCTGAGCTAGTTTTAGGTAGAAATGAGCTTCAGTGTGCTCAAGGCCTGCAACAGAGAGACAACAGTGAGGCACTGCTGACAGGCAGGGTCCCCTGGCAGGGAGGGCAGCACGGGGCATGCGCTGTGCGTCACCAGTGCTGGCACCTTCACACAGGTGTCCCTGCCTTGGCCTTTCTGTTCCTCCCCCCAGTGCAGAACCACATTACCTCACCCTGGACTTGGCAGCTTCCCAGGGAGACCCTAGGCCCTAGACTGCCTAGAGCAACGCTTTCATCATGCCAGGCCTGGCCATGAACTCGCTGGCAGCCTGGTCCCTGGGACACCTGGTCTGAGGTCCTCCCTTCAAGCTGTATATAATTAGCAGCCATCTGGTTTACCCAAGCAGTTTTTCATGACTTCACCAACCCAACCCCACTGAAGGCACGAAGGGGACTTCGCCTCTCTTGGGAAGACCCTGTGCTTGTTCTTATTCTCCTGTCTGGAACTTTCTACCTGTTCTCTCTGCAAGGTAATACAATACACAGGGCAGAGACTTTGGCGTCAGACAAGATGTAGCAGTGAGTATCAGTCAGACTTGACAGTAACAATTTGTCACAACCATGCTAAGGTCTTTGTCTCATAAAGTAGCTTATACCTCACATAAAACTGTAAAGTAGCTATTATTAGTTTCCCCATGTACAGATGAAAATCACTGAAGCACAAAGAAATGAGAAACACTTCGCCAGTGGAGGGGCTGGGATTCAAATCCAAAGCTGTCTGAATTTCAGAGCCAGTCATCGTAACCGGGACTTACTAGCAACTCACTAGTTGAATAAACTTGAGCCAGCTACTTAGCCGCTCTGGATTTTAATATTCTCATGTATAAACAGAGATATAAAAGTCTACTTTGCAAGATTAACGGGATTATGTGTTTAGAGCTGCTATCAAGGGGTCTGGCATTGACAAGAGGCTCCGTGAATGTCTCCCTTTTTGTTTCTGCCCCACTACCTCCCCTCACCTTCTACCTTCTGCCTCTTCCCCGGAGCCTCACTGGAAGACAGTGGTCTACTTTAGCCCGCAGTGATTTCTTCCTCTTTTACAATCAAGAAGTTCTGGAGTTTAGTTTTAAATTGCTTCCCAATTATTGTATTTAAGTTTCAGCCCTTGGTTCCTCAACTAAAGTATTTTACAGGGTGGTAGCTATGTATTATATTTCATTTATATCTTCTGTATTCAGAAAGGTACACAGTAAGAACTAGACAGATGGTGACTGGTTTAGTGATATATAGCCCCTCCCCACTGCAGCTTTGAAACACCTTTGTTCTATGTTAAAAGATGTTTACAAACAGGTATATGATAAAAATTTACTTCTATGTTAGAAGTCTTTTATAAATTGGAATATGGAAAATAAATAACTATATGGTACTATTTATTCAGGAAGTATAAAAATAATTAAAATCACGAAAAAAGTTTTAACTTTCTTACCTGTGTATAGCCTATAATTAACTACTTGTTGAAAGCTGATTCTTGATATTCGATTAAAAAGCTATACTCTATCTTATTGGACTGCTGTACTACCATGAAAATATCTCTACTAAAAAACATTCATAGCACCCGTCCTTAAATATATATCATAGCCTATTAAGACTTAAATGCTTTGTAGGTGTGTTCATGGCTGTGCTCCCTCTGGAGTAAGTTAGAAAGACCAGTAAGGTAACTGTAGTTTATAGAACTGACTGTTGTATTAAGCCAATCCTGGGAGAAAGCCAAGATAAGAAAGCCAAAAATGATTCCACTGATACAAGTGAGAGCCAAAATGATGAAGGCATGATTTAAGACTCCAGACTTCATTCTCAAGATCTTAACTAGGCCTCGACCACTGAAGCGCGGTTCCAGCATATTCCACAGAGTGAGGGAAATGCCAACACCTCATGTCTGACCCTCTTCCACCCAAAGGAAGTAAATACTTTAACCACAAGCCCAGGACCCTGCCTGGGTCACTTTCTGTCTGTATTTGATCATGTACATCCTACTTTAGCTTTTAGCTTTTGTCACTGATGTGTTAGGTGTTCTTAAAAGTAGTAGTTTTACCTACTACTTTTTTAATGAAACAAATGACCCATTTCCACACATATTTTCTCAACTTCAGTCTCTGGGATTGAAAAGAGTCAGTGGGGGTCCAAAGGATACAAAGTGGTATGGTGAGGAATTCACCTTGGACACATGGCAGCCACTGTTCTACCAAGCAAGGAACAGACTCAATGGAGAGAGCTTAAAAGACCTTGTTGAACTGTTGTGTTAATCAGTTTCCCAGCACTATTATAAAACCCTGAGAAATGAAGTTATACAAGATGAAGTTTTATTTTGGCTGACAGTTTTGGAGGTTTCAGGCCACTATCAGTTGACCCCGTTGCCTTGGGCCTGTGGTAAGGCAGCACAATATGGCAGGGCCCTGTGATTGAGCAAAACCACTCACTCCACGGATGGATGGGAAGCAAGAGAGAAAAGGAAGCAAACAGGACACCTCAGTGCCTTTGAGGTCACACCCCCCAGTGACAGAAGGTCCTTCCCTGAGCCCTGTCTTCTAAAGCCCCCACCACCTCCCAAGAGCGCCACCCTGGGAACCATGCCTTTAACAGATGGGCATCTGGGGGGGACTTGTCCAAAGCACGGTATCTCTCTCCCAGGTTTGCGAGGAATGAGTCCATTTCTATTACAATTGGAGAAACGATTTTAAGTGCCCACTTCACACTATACCTCTAACAATTGATGTTTCATCAGGAAAATGTCAGAGAAGTTGATTCTGAGGCATCAGGATGAGAGAGAAAATAAAAAACTAAGCTTCCAAGTAGGGAGAGGATTTATGAATATTAGAAGATCTTCTAAAGCCGTGGTGGCGAACCTATGCATGCGTGTTGTTTTTCTTTTAAGACAAAAGATGTGAATGTATGAGTTGTTTCCCTAAACTAAACCTCAGGGCTCAGGTTTAATTGCTGCGTTGGCACTTCACAGTGAGTAAGTGGGTGTGGGCTGCAGTTTGGGAGCTCCTCTCTAAAAGCTATCACTGTTTAGCTTCAACCTGCACAGTCTCCCTAAGTCAATGTGGCAGAGTCTCAAGTTTCTCTTTATTCTGTTTTATGTCCCTCTGTTAGACTCTTCAACACAATATATTGTATCTTTTCTTTGGGGATGGGGAAGCATAAATAGACACAAAGTTAGACATTTGGATGAAATGTGTGATAGGCAATCACCTGGAAGCTTCTACACAGTTTGATAGTTGGCACTGTGCTCAAAATCCGGATGACTATCCCTAACTTTTTCTCAAGATATCAAGAGAATCAGATGAAGTATTTACTGAATCAGTTTCCCCTCAGATGAGAATTTCAGAAGGCAAGATCTAAATCCTACAATCTTGTTTTTTGTTAACTTTTTGCCATGGCTACCAGAAGGCTACCTTGGTGATGTACAGAACACTGAGCATCACACAGAAGACAGCGCTTAGGAACAGTTGCTAGTTACATTTGGCATAAAGGAGCCAAGGGGTTCAAAAAGCTCTCACACTACCACAAAATGTTTAGCTGAAATGGATATTCACTCTTTATAGAAGGTATACATTTCTTATCTGAAGAGTCTGAGTCAGAAGTCCTGAATTCTCGTGAGGAGTAACAAAAAAACAATGTCATAGAATAAATATAATTTAACGAGCTGCAGGTCATCACTGCAACGTTCCCAAAAGCCAACAAAAAAAGAATTGTAGGCTTTCACCTCACAGGAGCCGCAGGCAGAACATTGTTTACAAACCAAAGACCCAGCCACAGCCCTTCTCAGTAACACAGAGTGGCTACTAATTTATTACCGCTGGTCGCTGGATCCCAAAGAAGGAAACTGGAATGTCATACCTTCATTCATAACACCATCCCAGGGAATTATTTTTTCCGGATTCCTTGGGAAGTTGAGGTATTTGAGAACACCAGGCACTGCTGTTTCGGCCTGTTCTGTGAGCAGATAATTGCCTCCCAGCTCCGTTATTTCAGGAAATGATGTGTGCAGCAGTATTGTTCCTCTACCGGGAGGCCTCGGGCTTCAGCGGGACCCACACACGCGTATTACAACAAAGCAAGACAAAAGCATCAAGTCTCAATCAGCTCACTATACTCAGACTTTCTGAATCTGGTCTCTAGATAAGAGGCTGGCCCCAGACAACCTAGCCGCATACCAATCACATTCTTTTGAGAGGGTGTAAGCACAGCTTGTTCTGAGAAATGAGAAAGTTCACCAAAATTACTAATGTGGTCAGGAATAACTTTAGTAAATTAAGTGTTATCAAAATGGGTTTAACAGAGACCTGTTTGAAAGGCTAAACTTTTCTCTAATTTGGGTCAGAATGAAAAACCAGCCTGGGAACTAAGAGTAAAACACATTTCATCCTAAGAAGTACCTTTGATTCCATGGAATATATTAGCAGGTCTTCCTGCAATGTGACATCATTTGTGGTACCAGCTGTATGGGTGTGCCATCGAAAGATTTACAAAACTAGTATTTCTTTGGCTTTAATGGGTATTTTAAGACCACAGAAAGCAGTCTAATCCAGCTAAGTGTTCCATGGGGGAACTGTTACAGACTTCAATTTAAGAAGCTTAAACATCTTCTGATCATGACCTATCAACCTCTTTATAATTATACAGAGTAATTCCCAAGCAGCTATCTACAACTGGTGATGACGATGATAATAAAATTATTATAAAGCAGTGTTAAATATAGAACTTTGATATCAGGCTCTTTTAAATACACACACACACACACACACACACACACACACACAGGACCCCTGAGGTACAACTAGCCTCACACGCAAACAATTTGGGCTATGACTGGAATTTTAGGTTTAGTTTATGACCACAGTCTTGAGTTATGACCTGAATGTCAGCGCCTTGTGTGGTTATAAACCAAAACTCACGATGCCAGAAAAGCATATATAAGCTTTAGCCTGAGGTCAGATGGGTGCAGTTGTGGACGTGATTTCAGTCAGTGCTTTACATAACTGCTATGATTACTGCTATAAAAATGGCTCCCAAAAGCTAGAAAAGAATCTAAGGGAGGGAAGGTAAAGAAAGCAATCACAACAGAAAGAAGGACATCGCAGAGAAACATGAGAGTGGCGTTCGTGTAACTAGCCTCGCTAATATGTACAGAATGTCAGAATCCACCACTCAACAACCTTACAGAGAAAAGATTTGTATTAGGAAGCCAGTGTAGACACATCCGAGCCTTCAGCTGACCCTGTGGTTGGCAACACCGTCACTACAGCAGAGTCCACAGGCTTGCACGTGGATGGTGGTGATGCTGAGGAACCAGGGGAGGAACACTCAGAGGAGCTGTCTACAGGGGAACTCCAGCAATGTCTGGCTGAGCCACAGAGAGGGGCAGCTGAGGAGCTTTCTGAAGAGGAGGGACAATCAACAGCAGTGCAGCGCAGTTCTTCAGAAATAATGGAAATCCTGGAAATACGGACAGAGCTACAAACCTTGGTAGAGAAGACACACCCAGAGAAAAGGCCAGTCGTTGCATTCACTTGCTAAATGGCGACGTCATGTCATACCACAGCACAGTGTTAAAGACAGAAGCAGACAATCATGGACCAGTTTTTAGTTCTGGAAAGGTTGAGACCTGGGACCCAGAAGCAGGTCCTAGTGAGCTACAGCCTCTCCCAAGGAGAGAAAGGACACCAGAGAGCCAGATTCCTGATGTTCTTATAGAAGGGGACTCTCCTTTCAAACAATAACCACCTTCCATGTCACCCTCCCTCCTGCAAGCCAAAGATGTCAGTGTGAATGGTGAATGCAGTGTGAAGCCGTTTCTGGTACAGCAGGCACATTTTATAGGTAAATTACATGCATTACACAACCCTTTTTTATTATGAAAAGGTGAGTTAAGGGGTGCTTTGGAAGGGTTCAGAATGCATTATGGGTACTTCCATTATTTCTTACAGGAAAAATAGTCTTGACTCACAACCGAGTTACAGCCAGCCCTCACGAACAGTTAGTTAGGAAGTCAAGGGTCTGCTACATACGTACACAGACACACATGTTAATACGCCTCAAAGCGAATCTATGAGGTAAGTATTGGTACTTTTACCGTCCCTACTTCATATGTGAGCAAACTGAATCACAGAGATTAAGTAACTTGCCCATGGTCACCCAGCTAATAGGAACAAAGCTGGAATTTGGACTCCAGGTGCATATTTTTATCCTCTGTGGCAGCAATGATGAACCTTTTAGAACTTTCAATGATCCAAACAACCTGCCGTATTACACATGCCATAGGATCGCCAGCACCGCATTTCCTCTGTCTTAGTGGCAATATGAAATGAGAAGTACTAACACTTTCTAGAATCTAATGTGTGTGGGGTATGTGTGTGTGTGTGTGTATTACTGAAGATTGAAGTCAGGACATTCATAATGAGATACATCTCCAGCTTTTGTAAAAGAAAATTTCTTACTTTAAGGTAAGCTCTTGCTAAGTAGTTCAGGTTCGGTTTGAAGTTGCAGTCCTCCTGGTTCAGCCTTCCAGAGTGCTGTGATTACAGGCATGTGCCTCCATACCCAGATAATAGTTCTATTATGATACAGTGTTAAGTTTCCAATAGTTGCAGGGAGTTTTATCTTCCCCTTGGACAGTACGCTTTTTGAAATATGATACACTACTTTGATAAAGACAAAATTGTTTCTATGGCACATCTATGCATAACACTGTCATTTTGACAATTTAAGGATGTGTTATTTTGAAATATTTTAAAATCTATTACTAAATATAGATTGGGCTATGGAGAAATGTCTCAGTTCTTCCACATCACACTCAAAAAACCAGGTATGAAGACATCCAGGTGAAAAGAATGCTAGACTCTAGCATATCCACCCACCCAGCCACCCACCCAGCCAGCCACCCACCCAGCCATCCAGTTCCATACACCAGGCACTGAGCATACAAAATTGACAAACAAGTTTCTTGCTCTCATAAAGTTTATATTTTAATGGGGTAAGCATTAAATAAAAACAGGAGGGCACTCTCTCAGATGCAGTGGCCAGGGAAGGCCTTTCTGAGGAGGTGACATTTGAAAACACAACTATCAAAAGTGAGAGCGAGTCCTGATAGGACCTGCAGGAAGGATATGTGAGCCTGGTTGTTTGAAAATGAGCGAGAAAGCGAGTGGCTGGGTGAAATGAAGCAGCTACACAGGGCTAGAGATAAGAAATGAGACAGGACCACAGAGGCCATGGCAAGCAGCTTGGATTTCATCATATGAAATCACTAGAGAAGTCACTAGAGCACCTTAACAACACAAGGTGGCGGGTGCTAAGATACACTGCTCTGTGCAAAAACTGACCAAGCGAGCAAGGGCGAGAAGAACACAAGCTAAGAGCCAGGGGCCTAGAGTCAGTAGGAGCGGGTGGCTGGAGCTGGGGAGTACTCGGAAGGCAGGGCTGCCCCGGCTAAGTGATGGACTGGATGTGAAGGGTACGGGAAGAACCAAGCACATACTAGACACTGACCAGAACAACTGAGTAAATGGTGACGGTATACACTGAGATGGGGAAGACTGGGGCATCAAGAGATCTGTTTCGATCCTGAAGCTGGAGTTGCCTATTAGATATCTATGAGGAGGATGTTTCTCAGGGAGTTGAACAGGTGACGGAGAGGCAGGACTGGAGATAGCAACAGGGTTCTTGTTAAGTTTGGGGAGTGGCTGAAGGGAAGAGAAGAGTCGCCAGTCTGCCCTTGAGGGGTGTCCATAATTGGAGAAAGAGGAGGAATACTTAAGACATACAGAAGGCAAACCAGGACTATCTGGCAATCAGAAAGCCTGGGAAGGAAGTGTTTCTTCAACAAGGGAGAAATCAATTGTGTCACCTGCTGACCTAGAAAAAATATGAAAAGCCAAGACTAGCCGGGCGTGGTGGCACACACTTGTAATCCCAGCACTCAGGAGGCTGAGGCAGGAGGATCATTCCAAGTTCAAGACCAACCTGGGCTACAAAGTGAGTTCAAGGCCAGCCTGAACTGCTAGCGAGAACTTGTCTCAGAAAGACAAAAAAAAAAAAAAAAAAAGAAAAGAAAAAGAAAAGCCAGGACTTATCAGTCCTTGGATGGAGCTCCAAGATTGCTGGTGACCTTAACAAGCATGGTTTCAGGGCAGGAATTAAGACTTGGTTTGAAAAGGGGTGAGGGACAGATATGGGTGAATATGGAGTGCAGTAAGCAGCAAATAAACAGCTCTTTCCAGGCATGCTGCTATCAACACAAACAGAAGGGGGGGCTGAAATACCAGTATGGAGCTGAGGGGTGCTCCCGGGGATTAGGTGGCACCCGGAACACACATGATATGTTAATGATCTTGCATCATCTCCAAATTTCTACCTCTTCATCTTCTGAACAAGTGAAAACCAAAGAAATCAGAATAGATTAGCTAACCATAACTAATGTTTAAAATGCATTTAATGCACCTTTCCTCTGTGCACAGTCCATGTTTCTTTGTTCTTGACATGAGGTAGCACACAAACGGTTGTCCAGTTGGTTGGCAATGGCCACTCTGAGGATTACTGCTCACTTTTCAGTTGCCGTAGCCTGGAGTTCTGCTTTCTCTAACCCCTGCTGCAGGAGCCTGAATGCTTTACTAATGTCCAATATAGCAGCTCCTTGGTGGGCCTTGGAGATGAGACCACACATGGAGGGGGACAACTACCCTCCCAGGATGACATCTACCTACCGTCACCACCAGGCATATCTGATGCTGAGGGAGAGCTCCTGTCTCAATACCCTTGACACAGCTGTTTAATGGTTTCACTGAGGTTTGGGGGCTGCAGAATGGACACAGACAGAAAATCCTATTTAACTGGAGAACCTGGCTTACAAAGCATGTCACTCATGCCTGGTTCGGGTGCTCCCACAGAGAGAAGCCCCTGCTTTTCCAGTCAGCCCCACGAGGAACATCCTATCAGCAGCTCTGCTCACCTGAAGGAGAGGCAAAGACAGGAAGGCAGGGAGGAAGTGAGAGCTGGTGAGACGGGGTAGCTTCTCACGCCTCTGGTTCTAAGAACTCATCACTTTCTCAGGTGATTACAATTAGCAATGTTCCCCCATTTCAGGACTTAAATATGGCCTTACCCTGGGGACCTTAACAAAGTATGTTTATGTGCTCCTGAGCCAGTGAATATAGCAATGCACATAGGCACATGTATGAGGTGAAGAGAGGCGTGTGTGAATGTTATTCTCTTATGAGTGTAGATGCCCTTGGGCCTTGGACTCCAACACCCTCTAAGTCACTCCATGAAAACCAAGGCCTATGATGGCAGGACTAGCTGGGGCAAAGGGAAAGGAAGAAATGAAAATGAATTTTCTCCAAGAGCAGGTCCTGAGTTCAATCCCCAATACCGCCAAAAAAAAGAAAAATAATTTTCTCTGGGTGGGTGGGGGTGGGCCCGCTCTCTATTCAGATTTGCCATTTCTTCTGCCCTACTGTAGGCCTATGGCAGGGACGGCATGGTCAGCTTGGTAACCTCAGTTTCACCCTTAGACAACCAGAGCCAAGATGGTACAAAGCTCCGTAAATCTGCAGATGGAGATACCTTTATCTAGCAATAGATTTAAAGAACTATCACTGCCATTTAAGTACACTTTGTGTGTGCGTGTGTTGGGGGACAGAGCGGGAGGGGTCTGTCTCCTCTAGTTTACTTCTTATTCTGAAGAAATTACAGGAAAAGCCTCGAAATCTCTTTGGCACCTGATAGATGTGAACTGCGAGAACTTACGTTTGGAGGCAGTCAGCACAACAGAAAGGGCAGTGCTGCAGGGGGCTGGGTGAGAGCCCGAGAGAAGGATTGGCCATCAAGAGTACAGCGACTCCCCCACGCCAGGGACCAGCAACCCTGAGACTCTGCTGCCCAGCTCCCCACCTGGCAACGTCCCCTTTGGAGCCTCAGCAAAATGGTCAGTCGGCTGTAACAAGGTCAGATCGTGAACGTGGGGCGGGGGCATTAAATGTAGCAGCTCACAGCACCCCCTACTGGGAGGCATCACTGGAGATGTGACAACCTCTGAGGGCCACTGAAGGGCCCACTCACGGCGCACATCATTGTTTCTATTGGGAGGTTCACTCTGAGTTATCCTTGGAGCACAATCAACAGAAATTTTTAAAAGGAAAATATTAGTTAATTTGGGCAACTATGTTTTTTCCCAAAGCAGTAATATTTCAAGTTTCTATGTTTGCTGTATACAGTTTACCTTAAAAGTTTATCAGAGAAAAACAGTATATACTGTATACTGGGTGATAAAAAGTCTTTAGAAATCTGATAGTACAGATTAAAAAAATGAAACACTGCTCAGTTTATCTTTTACTTTTGTTCAATCCTTTTAAAATACAAATGTAGGTGTCAGGGATAATTAAAATCTTCCTTAGCCAAACTCCCAACTAGCCTTGCAATGTGGAGAGAACTTCCCCTTTGCAACATACATGTCAGCTCATACTCTAAGCAAGCGATACAAAAAAAATACCATAAAATATTCTTGTCTTTGAACAATTTAGTCTTCTGGGAAAAGAAATGGGAAATCCTTAAGTGGGGACAGCTGCTTAATAAAATCCCTTAGGGCTGTCTTATAATTATATAAAAGCAAAACATTTCTCTCAAAGACATAGAGAAGACGTCCTCATAACTTCATTTTCCCATACAGTGATGGGGTCTTCAAAACCAAAAACTCAGTCAAAGGGGCTAACAATTATAAATACACATACAAGGGAAATAGGGCAGATGATCTAAATCCAAAGTTGTGTAATTGTTGTAAGGCATAGAAACGGTCCCTAGAAGTATCTAAACGTAGATGTTAAATCCCCATAACCTTACACTCTGACAAAAGGTCTTCACCTCCATGCCTCCTCTACTCAGACCAGGAGCTGCCCCTTTCGGCTCCATACTGAAATCGCACGCATAGGGGCAGCCTCCTCCTCGTGTCAGTCACTCATCTGCTCCAGGGCAACCTGCTCAGAACTTTCTAGATGCTTATTTGAATCGTCCTACCACCATTAAGGCTGGAAATGATGCAGCAGCCATGTGAGCGACGTGTCTTAAGTCTCCATGTAAATGAGGGGGTGGGGCCACAGCTAAAACCCAGGGTTTATAGACCAGCCTGTTACCTTTGGAGCCTCGGGATATATCTAGGACTACACGGCACCTGGAGCCCATCAGTGCTTGCTGAGCTGGGCTGGAAATACTCTGCTTCCTTGCGTTATCTAAACCCTGTTGATTTTGGCTTTGTCTTTAGTACAAGTGATGCCCTAATCACAGCTTACACAGGTAGTTCCTACATGGAATTCACTCATTTTAACCATGTACTGCTTGCTCAGGATATTATGATCTTCAATATAATATTAAGCAGTTTGTTTTTTCTATTTTTATACATGTGCACAACTTGGTTATAATTTCCTCTACGATCAAGTGCTATTATTGCCTAGATTTGTTTAGAATATAATCCTGACATGGCACAGTGCTCCAGAGAATGTTTATTACATTCTACCTTGGGTTCCATAATAGATGGAGGAAATATCCAAAAATTAACCTTTTAATTTCTATTATTGGTTTTCACCAATTATTTTAATGTATCTAAAGGATGATTTAGAAATTATAGAAAATATAACTTTCCAAAGTACTCCTAACCATGCTGGGATACTGCACCTCTTACAATGTGGCATTTGTACCGAGCTCTGGGACTTCTTACCGCTTGTGTATCTGTGTCCGCAGATGTGGGGCACCTGTTGCACAAAACGGCTTAGGACGGAGGAAAACCTGTTATCACAGCGACACCTGCTGGTGCTTAGATGTAAATATCAGATTAAAAAGCTAGATTCTTCAGTGTCAAAATTTTGCATGGTAAAATTACTTCCCTTTTAATAAGTTATTTGGTATATAATTAACTTTAAAAACAAATCCAATTAATATGCAATTTACCACATAAAGTTTTATTTTGTGACAATGGCCTTACTGTAATTTTATTATTCATTCACCTGTTTATTGATTGCTTGATTGAGACAAGATCTTGCCATGTAGGTCGGGCTGGCCTTGGACCCACTATGTAGCTCAGGCTTGCCTAGAACTTGGAGCAATTCTCCTGCCTTGGACTCATGCATGCTGGGATTACATGTGTGGATCACCATGCTCAGCTCTTACTGCACAATAATTGTATGATTTTCTTAAAAAACGTAACTTCAAAAAGCTTAATTATTTTTGATGACATTAAGTTTTTAAAAACTGAGTTAACTTGCGGTTTTCTTTGAAATTCCCAAAAATTCTATTTTAAGAAAAAGGGTTAAGTATTAACATTTACTGAGTATTTCCCCTGAAGAATTATGTCAACAGTGCAAGCAGTCTCCTGGGAGTCGGCCTCAGACCTGTGTGGGGGAAACTGACGCACCGCGTAGTTAACCTTACGCACTGCCTTTCATTGGGTCAAACTCCATGTTCATAAATGGTACTTGAGGTACCCGGTTTCATCAAACTTTTCTTTTTAAAATTTATGCGTGCATGGAGGATTATTAGGGGTAATGATGAAAAGCACATTTCTTTTAATTTTTAAAACAGTACAGTGTCAGGCACGCAGGCTGCAGGGTAGATCCACTGGTCCTGGGTGACCGACGTGTGCCTGGGGCTGAATCTCGTATGCTTTCCCCCTCTTGCTGTCAGTAAATGCTGCATCCTCTGACCAGGAGCTGTCTATTTTAAGTGACCCTGGGTCATGCACTAGTCTCCCAGGGTGCCACTTGTCGGCCTTTAAAACTTGGCCATGTTGATGTTTCATGCAGTTTTTAATCTGCCCAACGAATGCATTTCTGGGGCTCAATGTGAAGTTCTGATACACAGTGGGATGGCTGGACTGGGTAATTAATACAGCGCACCTCCTCTGGCATTCCATCCCGCACACCGTGATTGGTGAAACAGTTTGTACCTTTAGTAATTCAGAGTAGTTTAGAAAGGCAAAATTTCACCTATTGGCTCATTCACATTGGTATTACATGAAGGTTTAAGAAAGGTATGTCATTTATTATAAAGAAAAACTGGAGGATCCATCTGTACTATAGATTTCCATGAGACACGTATGGATTTTATAAAAAGCCAGTCTATCTGATGTGTTGCTGCTAGCACAACAGTAGCCGGGCAAACACTATAGTCCTTGTATTTCCTTACCATTTTGTCCTTTCTTTCTAAGAACAAAGTGAATACACACTTGGTTACAGGGACAAAATAAAATTACATAGAAGGCACCTAAAAGCACACTGTCAGCTATGCTATACAACTGGGTGTTTACGCACTGTAAATCAATTTTGACTACTTCTTCAGAGAAAATCCGAACCCTAAGTGGTGTTTTTTAGGATTAAATATTAGTACACTTTTTACCTTATCTGTGAATTCTATCGCATTTGAAAACCTGAATTTGTTTCTCTTGCTTAGTGAACATAAATGCAAACATCAGAAGAAATACTCCTTTGCTGCTGTTGCTACAAGTCAGAAGAAAGCACTGCTTATAGCACTCTAAAAATGAGCAGAATGCAAAAGGGCAGACAGAAAGTAATGTACCTACCTGTCATCCGCCGCTTACGGTACGACCTCCAGCTACACCAAATCAATAAAATATCAATAGTCATTTCATAGGAGTTGAATATTAATGAAATAATTACAAAACCTTTCTAAAGGACTAGGAACAAAGTACCAGAAAATACATTTTTTATAATGGTAGCCTGAAATATTTTGACCGAATCAATGTTTAACACATTCATGATGGGGCTGTGATTAGGTATGTCTCTAGGGGCTGCTGGGCCGCTCTGAACCACCGGTGGTACATGCGTGCCTGTCCCATCGGGCAGCCTGTACCACCTGATGGGACACTCATGCACGTATCACAGGTAGTTCAAGCTGGTGGGAACATGTTAAACTATTCCGGTATTTTTCATCCTAAGATGAAAAATGTTCTGTTTGTCACTTATAATCACAAGTGGCAAGTAAGAGCCCTGAGAGTATAACTCAGGAAAGGCAGTCAACATACTCAATTTCTCTTTTTTTCTTTTTACTTTCTTGGTACCAGGGATTGAACTCATGACCTTGGGCTTACCAGGCAGGTGCTCTGGCACTGAACTATAACTGCAGCCCCAATATGCTCACTATCTAAGCAATAAAACTTTCCACCTTTTAATTTGCATGGCAACTAGAGCCCAATCCGTTGCATGTACATTAGAGACAGCTCAGACCAGACACAGAAGTGTTCACACAGAAAGTACTATAGAAGTAAAGGAGAGAATCTACTACATATTTTGGTAGTATTTGTGACTCTTGTAGATTTGCATGGCACTCTGGGTTTAATGGCAGAGCATGCTAGCCCCTCCACCTACATCTCCATGGCAGTAGCTTGGGTCATTTTCACAGAGCACAATGTCCTAAAAAACAAAAACATCTAAAATTAAGTATTTGGGGCTGGAGATATAGCTCAACAGCATAAGTGCCTGCCTGGCAAGCATGGGGTCCTGAGTTCGAATCCCAGTACCAAAAAAAATAAAATTATTCAGGTAACAGTTGCATAGGTTTAGCACTAAACTGTTGTACTCTTTTGGGTCTCCATGAGCTCATAAATAGTAAAACAAAGTAATCCAACAGTAGTAGAAATAGTAAATACAGTTCATGGCTAAACAAAATTGTAGAAAATATTTGGCATAACTGACAGAAAAAGGCATATTTTTTTGGGGGGTAAATATACTCAAACCACCCTCTAGTTGTTTAATATGCCATACCATAGAAAGAAACCTTTCTAGCCACTAAACACCAAAAGTGGTAGAAAAAATATCTCAACTATATTTTGTATTTATAGCTCAGTTTGTAGTAAATTAATGTAAACAACTGAAGGCAGATCTGGATACAGTAAAATTCTACAGGGTAATTTAGCTCTGCAACTAGTAACTGCCCTAAAGGCTTTCCCTTAGCTAAGAAAGGCCCCAGCTTTTAAGGAGCAGGACCTGCAGGAGGGCCAGGCATGGAAGTCTGGGATTGCCCCTGCGCACTGGAGGCCATAACAAAACACCACAGACTGGGCGGCTCAACCAATGGAAATTTATTTTCTCTCAGATCTGGTGGTAAGAGGTTCATGATCAAAGGGCCAAAAATTTGATTTCTGGTAAGGGGCCTCCTCCGGGCTTGCAGATGAGTGCATTTTTTTTCTAGTTTAAATGGCTAAAATTAGAACCTTTAAGTTTACGAGCTCCAAATTACTGAACACCAACAAGAAATAATGCACATGTGAAAAACAATGACAAATGCAAAATACGAAGACTTTCTCTGGCCAAAGCCGTAAGTTAGGGGAAACAGGAGTAATGAAGACAGGGCATTAAACTCGAACTCGATGGGAAATCGGTTTCTCATTAAGGACCATTATCCACCCCAGGACATTGCAGTTCACAAGTGAGATTTTCAAGCTACTAACTTTTTAAGTCATCTTTTCTCCCTAAAAACTGACATACCATATTGAATCCAGAAAAAATTAAAGTTTAAGTTAAATGTTAGTAATTTTAACAAAATTCAGAATGGATTCAGAAAGATATGATATAGCAATTTAGAATAAAACAAAACATGAATATTTTATTTTGGGCTGTTTGAGATATGCAGAAGGTAAACCTTTTTTTGAGGATGCTCGTCTTTCTCCTGAGGAATAAGCTAAAATTTAGTATTTTAAAAGAGGTCTTTAAAAAAAAAAGAGAGGTCTTTAGATACCTTTAAAAAAATAAACTATATAAAATAATATATAAATATGTAAAATATATGTAAAATTTAAGAGGAAGTTAGAACAGTGTACATATATATTCTTTCACTTGCCCCTAAAGAGGAAGTAGAAGGCCATGGAGACCCGCGGGAGCTTGGGCCTCACTGCACTCTGTCAGATGCCTGCAGTGATTCCTCACCGTAAGGTGACGAGCCACCACTTCCCCACCAGGTTCCTCCTGGGAAGAGGCTCGGCCCGTCTTACTGCTGCTCTGACAACTCAGGGCCAAAGGACAGAGTGGCCAACAGTTCACATTTTAGAAATTTGTAGTGTCCAGAAATAAAGTGGTATCTCAAAAAAAAAAAAAATTAAAAGTGAGAGAGGAAAGCAAGAGAGGATGAAAGAAAAGGAGACAAAGAATTACTAAGTGAATGTGACTCAGCAAGACTCTAGGAAGGAGGGACAAACGTATAAAAATGCACAAACTGTGCAGGTTAATTTGGTATTAAACACAGTAGGGTGTGTGGGCCTCATAACACTTCTATAATGGCACATATCTATATATGTGCCCCGCACTTTCAAACATATACAAGGCCAATTCAGGATCATTTGAGATTACAAATATAAAATACAGATTTCTTTAAAGGGATTGTGTGGGGCATCCGTGGAGGAAAGGCTGGTCACAGAGTGGACCCTGACAGATGTACAGAGGTGAAACTATGTGGGAACTCAGCTCGCATCAGAACTGAGATGACTCAGCTTTCAAGGACAGTGGAAGGGTGAGCTTGGAGGCTATGTCTAAACCCTGACTGTAGAATGTAACTACTGTTGGAGTTAAACCAAGAAAGAACTAAAATTCTACACAATTCATTTGTAAGCTGAGGTGATGAAATGAGGCTTTGTTCAGTAAAGATATTAACTTGATATTTTGTCAACTATGCAAATCACATTACCTGGTGAGCACTAAAAGATAAAAACTGAGTGTTAACTTCTAACCTAGGAGAATAAAATTAAATGAAAAAACACAACAAAAGATAATCCAAAAGAAAACAACTCTATGAAAAAAACCCAGAAAAGTTGGTACAAAACCCACAAATCCTAATATATAGTAATTTCAACAAACGTATGATTAACTAGATTCAAAATCTATTTAAAATAATCAGAAAAAAATCTAGTTACAGTTTTTAAGAGATATATCTAAACCATAATAGAAAGGTCCAACAAAAGGATAAAAACTATGTATTACACAAATACTAACTAGCAAGTGTGGCCTATATTTTAATACCCCCTAGATTTAGAGCAACATAAAATGAAATAAAAGTATCACTACAAATATAGAATATAACTATAAATGTAAGAGTTCTAAAACTTGGAAGATAAATAGTTCTAAACATGCACATAGCTAAAAACAAAGCCTCAAGATGTATTTTTAAAAATGGATAGATGCTGGGTGTGGTGGTACACACCTGTAATCCCAGCACTCAGGAGGCTGAGGCAGGAGGATTGTTGTGAGTTCAAGGTCAGCATGGGCTACAAAGTGAGCTCAAGGCCAGCCTGAACTGCATAGTGAGACCCTGTTTCAAAAACACACACACACACAAAAGACAAGAAAAAAAAAAGAATTACAGAAATAAATTAGCAAATCCACTAGGAAAGGAAATTCTAACACATTTCAGAATCTGAAAGATCAAGTAAGAAGAAGAAAATCCTAACACAGAACTTGATCAATACAAGTAACAAGGTAGGTCTAATGACAAGCAACAACTAGAAAATATTCATGATTATCAGGCACTCACGAAACATTTACAAAAATTGGCCATATTCTACATTATAAAGCAACAAACTTCAAACAGCCAGTCTTAAAGTTACCTATTCTCTGAATACAACTGAAAGAGGAATCAATAATAAAAACATAATTTAAAACTCCATGTTAGAAAATGAAAGGAAAAACCTCATACATGTAAGGCCAAAAAAAAAAAAAAAGAGAGAAAAGGAAAATACTTAAAAGCAAATATTTTTATAGTGCTTTTAAATTACATTTTATTTGATCATTATGATAATCCTGAGAGCTACATAGGACCCACAGTATTTGTGTTTAACATAGCAGAAATGAAAATTATATAATTATTTAAATTGATTTTTATATAATATGTATGTAACAAAAGTGATTTAGAAACTGGGAAGCGAAAGTAAACGTTCAGCAATAAAAATAGCAAAAGGAAGGCAAACCGACTGACCCTTTTAGAAGTTATGTGAATTCTAACAATCAACAAATTACAAAGACAGAATTGATTATATTAATATTTAAGGCTTAAAACCCCCCCATAACCTCACTTTGGTCTAGGAAGCCCCCTAGACACTTATGCTATGTTGGTACAATTAATGACATTCTGAAAAGGGCCTATGCTACAAAGAGAATTTTCATTTAAGGCTCCCCTCCCTTTTCATGCATGGGATATTTTTGGAACTGTATTTTTTTCCATCCACTGAAAGAGAATTAAGAAAATTCCAACATGCCTTAGTGTCAGCAAGTGCTCTTTTTAGTCCAGGTACCAGAGGATGATTGATGAGCCTGTCAAGGGTACAGTAGCAGGCAGAGAAAGTTGGCAGAAGTTCAGTATTATTGAAAGAAGTCTCAAATACTTATTTCATCTCCTCTATTAACTTTAATCACATTTTCAACATGCAGCCAAGAACAAAGCTTTGACAGAAAGCCATAAATTCACACAGCAAGCATTGTCGGTGTTCTGCAGTCGCAACACTGAGATAACACAAGAGAATTGGATATTTTCTTTCTTATGCCTTTCTTTAGTGAAGAGCAATAAAAATATTAAAAAGATTTATCCATAGCACAAATTAATTTGCCATAAATGTCTGGATTATTGCATTTACTTTTGCTGGGTTTATGGCAAACTAGAAAAATCAACTTAAATTCTTCCATTAGATTGCTAAATGCAGATTTTAAAGATCACAGTGATGACAGAATTGGTAGATGTTTTAATATACCTGCTTATGAGCACAGATGTTAATACTAAAAAGGATTTACATTTAACATGGATCATTTGCCACGTGGACAAACACTTCTGGTTCATTTGGAGCCAGAGTCCTTCGATGGCTCCGGAGGGACTCCTTAGCCGACTCTACTGATTACTCATTAAACCCTTGAAACGTGTGTGGACATTATTGATGTTATACACTTACCCACAGCAAAACAGACACAAACATGCGGTGAACAGTGGGACAAGACTGTGGTTCTTGAAAAGGCTAAAAGTCAAAATGTATTTTTGGTAAACTTTTCGTCCTAAGCACATTTTAAAAGATGAAAATATTAAGGACTAGAAGGCCACAAACCCTCATATGCCGTGTCTTCTCACCCAGGGAAAGCGTGCATCATGCTGCGCTGCAGAAGGTGCAACTTCTCCCAGCCAGTGCTTAAAGAACATCGCGGCCACCTTTGTCACAGTGGAGACCATGTTTTGACTCTTACCTCTCTCAAGGGTGACCTTTTCTCAAAGCCAGCTGTTTGCTTGACTTTGCTCATGGAATAATGCCTTATGCACTCTTATCTCGCTCACAGCCAGGAAACTATGGCGGCAGCTGCCCTGTAGTCCCAATAATAACTAACACTAACCCGCTACCACCGTACGAGCATGGACTATATTATCTAAGAAGTCCGTGTTTATAGCTCTCTGAGCTACACGCTGGAAAAGAAAACCAATTCTGATTAACAAGGAGTGAGCTGATTCTGCTTTCCCCCTCCAAGCTTCCCGTTTGCACAGTCACCCACAGGCACTTAACGGGGACCGCCGTGGAGCTCTCCCGCTGAACATTCCGTGCGGCCTCCACAGAAGTCGCTCTCCTCCGACGTCAGAGCCACGGAGCAGACACACCACTACGCTGCAAGCAGGGGCTAAGTGCTTGGTGGAAGTGTGTGGGTAGGAGCCAGTGTTTTCTCCTCCGTCACGGTTGCAGTTCAGTCCTTAAAAGGTCGCGAACTTGGTGAGGTCCTTCTCCATCTCAGCATACTGCGCTCTCAGGCGCTCCACCGCCCGCCGGTGTTCCTCGTCCACTGCGGCCCACAGGGGCGGCTGCTCCCCCGTGAGCTCTTCCCACCGACGCCGACGCCGCTCCTCACTAGCTACTAAGTGGTCACTATACATCTGAGGAAAGGAAATGTGAAAGTCACGCTGCACCTTCCAACAACTCTTTCTGTACCTCGACGAGACATAATCTATTGATATTTGGTTACTGTATTAACTAGCTAGTGAATCATGAAAAATTGCACTATAGCTGTAATGTCTAAGAAACAGCATGTATTAGAAACATTTAAAGCTTTTCTTACTATAACTGAACATGAATTCTCACCCTTCTGAAATTTCAAAAATGCCTTGTATCTTTAAATTGACTAAACTTTAAGTCATCTCTTATATATCCATTTTTCTCAGGTCCCATTTAACTACATATTTCTATCAAGCTTCAAGCATACAAGCTCAAGGAATCACTATTCTAAGAAAGTCAAGTGTCTCACATAAAAATTTTTAAATGTACTTGAAAAAAATCATAGAGTGTCACTGGAGGGGAATTCAAGCGATCTTTTGGCTCAGATCTAGTTCTTAAAAGCAAATCAAGGCCTAAAACAGCCTAGGTCTTTAGATGGCCCCTAGTGTTTCTACATAAAGAGGTGAACATGTTTTTTCTGTTGAGCATCACAAGAAGACAGATCAGACACTATAAAGAACAATGTTATCCTCCCCTAAAGTACAATTTCAATTGTTATCTTGGGACACAAACAGTAAAAAACTAAATAGAACAAGACTGTGAAAAGATAGCTTTATAACTATTTTAAGTATTCTACATCCACATCTTTAGAGGACTGAGTCCTATTATATACATGAACAGAACCTGTGGCAGATGCAAACCCTAAGAAGCTATAAAACACCTGAAGTTATTATCAATTCCTGCACATTCATCCCAGGGCTCTAATGAAACAGGAAGACCTGGTACTACACTGGTAACTCAAGTGTTAGCAGCAGTGGAGGAGTTGCGTACTCGGGGAGAGGCGGACATGGAGCCCTCTGGTCCTCGTCGCTGTGTCCTCCCTTGTGTGGGTCTTGATGGCAAGCTGCTGCTGAGGGCCGGCTAACCCTGCTACTGCTCTAAGCACGCAGATCCCTGCCAGTCGCTTTTACAGCTTACTGACGTCTACAAACCTCTCTTAAAAGATTATGCTATCCTCACTTACAAAGAAATCCAGGCTGAACGGTAATTTTTACTTCTCCATTGTTACCTATCTAATTTCTGGGCTGTCAATTCAAATTTAGGTCTTTCTGACTTCCACATTTACTTATTTGCCTGCCTGCCTGCAGTACTAGGGACTGAACCAAGGGCCTTCACAAAGAGGTCTTTTCCCAGTCCTTTAAAAATTTTTTTTTCTTTGAGACAGGCTCTTACTAAGTTACTAAGTTGCCCAAGTTGAAGTTGAGCTTGTGATTCCCCTACCCTAGCCTCTCAGAGTGCTGAGATTACAGGTGTGCACTACCTATACCCAGCTAACTTTATTTTTCAATAAACACAGAAAACATTAAATGTCCATGTTTAGATGTCATTTAACTTTTTCATTTTCTTTTAAGCAAAATTCCATCACTGGCTAATCTGACCTTCTGATCTGGTTGATGAAGCTCACCCGGCCTCCCTGCTTACCAGGTAGCACTTTTCCAATACAGCTTATGGGGGAAATGCAAATTTGGGAGGCACACCAACCTCACTTTAAGTTTCAGCTTGCCTTAGTCTGCTGAAGGCACTAAGCAGGTTCCTTTAACTTAAAGATGAGGAAAGTAATACTTTACATTCATTAACTAATACTCATACATGTCAAGTTCCTAACTCAGCACCTGAGGTACTTAATAAAAGGCAAATACTATCACACAAAGCATAAGTAAAACATCTAGAAAGATCACTTTTTACCCCCACCAGTTAATTTTTCTTTAATTTTAACAATTTACTTTTAGAACCAGGTTTTATCTTAAATTCAAATGATGCAGATAAATAAAAGTAACTGTCTCTCCAACTTCGACCCCCAGTTCATTTCTCCCTGATACATACACTACTATGTGCCCATTAGAAAAGGCTTCAAGACACTGCCAAGGATCAGCATTTTGATTTTGGAACTGCAAGATATTCTGATCCAACACACATACATTCAAGTGGGGTTTTCACAACACTTCTTGGCCTCAGAGTCCAGGTGACATTTAAGTTGAAAAGCTGACAACTCCTGACTCCATATGAAAATCTGGCCTCGCTTTCTTATTAAGAGGTTAAAGTCGCACATCCTCATCTCTGCTTAGTCCCCCACCTTTCACAATAATAACTGCTATGCATCTTCATGGCAACTAGTAAAGAAAACAACAGGTGACGCTGACCTTACATTCACGTGATGATAATGCTACAGTCTCCCTGTGCAAGTAAAACCTAGGTCCTGTAATGCGAATGTACTGGAAATGCAGTTAGACCTATGTGGTAAGACCGTTAAGCTAACAACAACAACAGACACCACAAAGTCTGTTCCCAGGTCACGCAGCTCTCCGAAGACTGAACCTCCCTGGCCTATGTTGCATACCATTCTAACTGGATAGGTGCATTTCAGTGAGAAAAAGAAAACGCTGCTAAATGAGATGGGAGGAAATGAATGACAGTCATCAGCCTTACAGCTCCTTATGAGGAGACAGACGTAAGAATTTAAAACAGCATTTCGAGCATTTGGCATAGAAACACAGTTCTTTCCCTCCCTCCTTATATCCCTCCCTCAGTCTCTGTCTGTCAGTCTCTCAGAGGATATCACACTCCAAGAAGATTATCAGTCTCCCAGAAGATATCAATCACCATGTCTGCATAATATACAATTTGACATTTTCAATAATATTCAATTCATATAATTAACTTGTGATGGTTAATAAATTTAAAACATCTAAGAGTACAGAATATATCTTAAAAGATTTCCATCTAAAGTAATTAAAGATCTAAAGGTGTTGTGCTTAAAGAAGATAAAAACTTAAACTTTTGTGATGAACTTCAGTATGTGTAATACTATGGTCATTTCCCCAAAACTTAAAACTTAAGAATTACCGTATGATCCTATAATTCTACTTTGGGGGTATATACCCCAAAGCAGTAAAAGCGGAGGCTTGGACAGATATTTATGTATCTATGCTCACAGCAGAACTATTCATAGCAGCTGAAAGGTGGAGGCCCCCAAGTGCCCACAGACAGGTGACTCGACACAAAATGCAGTGCATGCATATATTAGACAACTAGTCAGCCTTAAAAGGAACAACATTCTGCCAAAATGCTATAACACTGATGAACCTTGAGGACATTCTGTTAAAGAAATAAGCCAGTCATACAAAGACAAATATTAATTTGATTATATTTATATATAATGTACCCAGAGCAGTCAAATTCATAGAGAAAACAGAATGGTAGTTGCCAGGGAAGGGATTCAAAAGGAGATGGGAGGTTAGTATTTAATGAGTAGACTTTCATCAGTTTTGCAAGGTGGAACAGTTCTATGGAGATGGGGGTGATGGTTGCAAACAATGTCAGCACACCTCAAGCTGCTGTAGTGGATGCTGGAAACAGCTAAGTAGGGGTTGGGGGGGCAGTTAGTGGTACACAGCTTCCTAGTATGTCTGAGGCCCTAGGTTTGATCCCCAGCATCAAAAACGGCTGAAATAACTTTATGTTATTTGTAAAATTACATATATTTTACCACAATAAAAAACTTTTAAATCAAATTTTGGGTTCTCATTCAATGAAATCAAATATATTCTTAAATTAATGGGTACTTGTTTTCTAAGAAAAACTTAGAAAATGCTGAGTTTAAAATAAAGACAAAATTTATGAACTACAACTGTGCATTCAAAATCATTAGCTGTGTGCTGTCTCAGTAAAATGTGCAAATTGTTATAACAGGTATACACACACACACACATATCATGTGAAAGATAAATTTAAATAGAATCAGTTAAATAGAACCCAACCTTGAAGCTAAACTCTACCCAGAACTGATTTTGTAAAGGAAGTCAGGAATACACAGTAAAACATATTTGACTCTCAACTCGAGGGCAGGGGCATCTTCCTCAAGAGACTTCTGGTTGTGAGGAAGGGAGGAAGGGCTACTGGCACCCTGTGGGGCAGAGGCCAAGGGTGCTGCTGAACATCCCACAACACACAGGTCATCATCTACAGCGAAGAATTATCTACCTGGTCCAAAACAGCAGCAGCACCAAGGTTGAGAAACCCTGGTCTAAGGGATCTAAATCATCCAACTAAGGTTGAGGTTTTTCTGGAGCATCAGTCAGTAACATGTACGTGTTAATTTTACATATGCCTTACACAAGCAAGGGAAAAGCTAGGAAGAAGTATCAGAACAACAAGCAGCAAAAGCTTTTGAACAGAACAGTGTGTACTAATATGTTATGTAGCACTTTCAAACTCGATCAAGAACGTGGCTCTGTGTGATCTCTCACTGCTCTCATGAAAAAAAAATCATAAAGAAGCATAACTAAATTTAATAACTATATGTGGATGAGTTGAAACAGAAGTGGTCACATTTAATTCATTATTGTCTCCAGTGGGCTTCAAAATTCATGCTTGTGCCTGAGCCTAATCGAAGTGACAGACAGGTGTTGTTGATCACCTCATTGCTCTGGATGGTGCACTTTAAGGGCCAGGGAATTGTATAAGCCAAGTGTATTTTCATTTCACTACTCTTAACTGCTAGCACCCAAAATGCAACACAGTGTCACAGAAAGCTCTTAAGACATGTTAAATAACTTGGAAATGTGCATTTATTGTTCCTTTGAATGTACTTTTAGATATCAATTGTGGGAAATGTGGTTTAGATGAATGACGTTTATCAATTTACTTCCCCCAGAATTCCACAAATTGTCTTGACATTAAAGAATTAATGATTAACAGCAATATTTTATTTTATTCCACTACTACTCCCATCTTTCTTTGTTCTGAGAGCCTTTCACATACAATGTGGCCAACATAATCACCAAAAGTAACAATTAACATTAGGTTATAAAATACAAGTAAAGATCATTTTTGATTTGTATATATTTGTTACATGAAAATTAAACTTTACCTCTATGATAGATATCTATCACAAACATATTTGTAGTCTAAAATCTGTGCTATCTGTAAACTTCATAAAAAGATACGGCAGTAAAGCAAATCCTTAAATACCCATACTTCAAGTGGTCTGCTAATTATATACGCACTAAAAAAATAAAAAGACTAAAAATTTATTATTCAAGTAAGAATGTAAAGAATTTTCACTAGGCTGTGAAAGTGAATTCCTTTAATAACTTTAAGCTGATTAATTTTATTAAACTACTTGTATCTTGAATAAAAAGCATGGCTTCTTACAAATGTAGGTTTTATAAACCTAATACTAATTCTTGGTGAAATAACAATCAGTTTATTCTAAAATACTAATCTTTCCATAAAAATTAGTTTAATAACATTGCCAGACATAATGCAAAGAAGAAACATACTTAATCAGATTAAAGCATTCTTATTTCTTGAAGCCATCTGTATTTGAGACGGGGTCTGAACTCCTGGGCTCAAGCAACCCTTGCACCTCAGCCTTACAAGTGTTCCAGGTGCACCACGGTGCCTAGTAAGGCCATTTTTCTTTTTAAAACCATGGGCCTAGGCCTTTTAATTTGGAAAATCATGACTAGGGAAACACTGCAAGTGCTTCACCCACTCTCACAGCTCTCGTCCATAGTGATTAGCTGAATCTTAAATAAATAGGCAGTGGCGGGGAAAAAAATACCACTTTATAGTTTGGATAGTGATACACAGTTTGCAAAGCTACTTCCCATAAACTGTATAATGCCATTTACCCCATAAATCTATCACACAGGCACAGCAGGTATTTATTGTGCAGATGAGGTGCCTGATGCTCAGGATCTCAGCCAAGGGCAGACAGCAGCTAATGTAGGGACCAGCAAAAATAGAAAAAACCAAGTGGTTTTTTTTTTTTTTTTTTTTAACGTAATCTGGTCATTTTCCTACTATTGGTACAGTGACAATACCAAATATGAAAACAGCTCAAAGTGGAAAAAGAGACTATTCTGATTATAATTTTAGGTTCACTCTGCTCAAGAATGACAAGAACTACCATTTATCACAGTGGTAACCATTCTGATGAGGTCTGAGACCAATTAACCCTTTAACCTGATCTCAGTCACACTGCCATGTTACAGAGGCAACATGAAAATGGAATACTACTTTGAACTTCTCAGCCAAGAGAGTTACAATGCATAGCCAGTATTCTATCAAGATGTAGTTTTGCTTCTTAAAAATAGAAATGCTCCTGGTGCCCCCAATAACACTATTTAATACAGCATTCAAGATCCTTAACAATCATCTTCAAAAATATGCACACAGATACTGCACTCACCAGCTCCATCAAAAGATTTCTTAAATCTCTTGCCTTTCTTTATACTGCATTCCTTATATTTTTCTTTTAATCATCTAGCAATTAAATTTTTACTTACCAATCAAGGTTACACTTGAATCCAACCATTTTCCTAATTACTAAATTATTTCTTTTGCTGAGATCATACAAAGTCCTCTGTACCCAGATCATAGCTTGCTCTTTGTCCTGCACTACATTAGTGTCGGTGGTTTGTGACTCCTGGACTTTTAGCTCCTTGAACGTAGGAACTGCCTTAAACTTACCAGATTAAGAATTTTTCTCTGCAGCAGCATCTAGTAAAGTGCAAAGTGCAAGAAATGCCAGTGGTCCAGCCTGGCATAGCCCTCCCCTGCCCCAATGCCTGCCGCTGCCGTTCTCTCTGCACACCGTGCGGGTCAACCCTGTCCTGACCATGCTCTGCCACTCCATCCACGTGCTCAGCAACGGCCCGCTTCCTGACCCAGTACGCTTCAGCCTGCTACCCCCGGGCTGCCCTCCCATCTGTCTTAAATGTCAAGTCCTTTCACTAAAGCTTAAGTCATCAAATTGCTGCAGTTTCAAATTTTTCAACATCTAGAGTTGAGGAGAGGGTGTGGAAATTAGAACTCTGGAAAGATTCATTCCATTATGTATTTATATAGTGACAGATCTGAACTTTTATTGTCAATTAACTAAAGCACATTCCAAAGAGATGGTGATAATAACATTTGCTGATACACACACATGCTAAAAATCAGTATTTTCAGAGTGGCTTAGTATTTTCAACATTTCTTAGTAGTAAATGAGTAAGTTACAAAAACACTTTTAAGTGAAAACAGCAAATTATCACAGGAACTTAGATTCTTATGCTGTTTTTCCACATCTGAGTTTAGTTAAGATATAATTCAAATAAGCAAAGCACTGCCCAACAAGTGATTCACATACTCCTATGACTATTCATTAAATAATCCATCCGCCAGCATGAATGCTTCCTTTTCTAGAAGAAATATACATAATACAGTCTATGCTTCATACTCAAAGGAAAGATTTATACTTTCAATTGGGTAGGTATTTTTGTGTAAAGTAAAAGTCCTATTTTCTTTCTCCTCTATGAGACAAATACTACTTTCAGGGAAAAGATGGAAATATTGAAAAGGAAAAAGGAGGCCTATACTTTGAATTATAAAAATATTGATGGTTCAGTCATGTGACCACACCTCCTCAGTACATCTTCAGTGAATTAGATGTTTTAAAATCTAAAATCACAATATACAAGAAAGCAAGTTCAGAGAATTTTCTGATTAAAAGCAACTGCTAATGATATGAAAATAAATGCCCAGTTCTATCCCATTACCCAAATTATCTATTTTTACCTTTCTTCGTTCCTGTTCTTTCTGTTGGAGTCTATGGACAGAGTCATTTGCTGCTTGCACTAAAATAAAACAGAAAATGAATTTTTCAATCAGTACCCTGTTCAATGAGAGACTTACTCGGATTCTTTTCTAAAGAATTTACACAAAAAACATTTTGCTGGCTGGTAGGATGGCTATAGGGAAAAATTAGATTGTGGGGTTTGTCTTTTTCAGATGGTCTCGCTATGCAGTTGAGGCTGGACTTGAGCGCACTTTGTAGCCCAGGCTGGTCTCAAACTTGCAAAGATCTGCCTGCCTCAGCCTTCCCAGTGCTGGGATTACAGGCATGCACCAACATGCCCAACAAAAATTAGTTTTTTTTAATCTTTTTTTTTTTTTGTACTGGGAATTGAACTCAGGTCCTTGAGCTTGCCAGACAAGCACTTATGCCACTGAGCTAAATTCCCAGCCCGAAAAATTAGTTTTGTCAAATATTCCAGGATGCTGTAATTAGAACAGCCATCATTTTTGAGCTCTGAAATGCAAGCCAATGCATAACACTAACTCCAATGACTAGTAGTTGGAAGCAATTTCAGAATTGTTAGGTATCTGACTAATGTAACTTACACGATGTTCTGATGAATTCTGCTACACATCGTGCTCTGACTCCTTGACGTCCTCCCGCCCTCTTCCCTCATCCAGACTACCGCTCTCCCAGGCACCGCCGGCAGCAGTCTAGGCTGCTTTCGCATCTGTCCGCCACTCTTCTCGCTCTTCTGCCCTCGCCTTCTAATTCTTCGTGACTAGCACTGAAACATTCAACTCTCTCTGGACCATTTTCATTAGGTCATTTCCGTCTCTGAAGAACCCAAATGTTAGTACAGGTTGGGCATCCCAAATGCTCCAAAGTGCAGAACTCACGTGGGAAATTCCACACCTCCTATGGTGGGTCTCAGGCAAAACTCTGATACACTAAAAATACTGCCTAATATTACAGTATATAAATTTCCTTGTCTATGAGGTATATATGAAACATAAATGACTTTCATGTTTAGATGTAGGTCTCATTCCAAAATATCTCGTTTTATTTATTAAAATATTCCCCAAACCAGAAAACCCTGAAATCTAAAACACATCTAGATGAGAGCCTGCAGATAAGGGTTATTCGTGTAATACTTTCTGTAGTTACTCATTGTTTTCTCTGCGCCAAGGCCTGTGCGGAGAACCTCACGTGCACCGCCACTCTTCACCTCGCTTTCTTCCTAGAGAACACTGTCCTGCTGTACAAATGACAAAGCTGAGGCACAGGGAAGTGACATAACTACAAGTCACATAAGTAATAAATGCGAGAAAAAGCATTTCAAAGTAGATCCTTTTAATTCTAAAGACTTGGCTCTTTACCCTCAGCACTCTATTTTCTCTTTTACTATTTCACCAGTGAAACCCATTTTAATTTTTCAGTTACTCAAATCTTTTTATTTACTAGATCTATTTTATTTTTGTTCCCAAAAGTTCTTATTTCATCCAAATAAAGCGTTCAGTATTCAGTACACAGGCTAAGAGCCCACTTTAGTCAGATGTACGGTGAGACGTTGGTACATGACGGACCTTGGGCGTGTTCTTGTGTACTTACGTAGCCACCGTCAAGTGTTTATTCAGCAAATAGTGTGCCAGGCACTGTTCTTTTTGCTCCCAATCTCATAGCACCTTAGTTCCTCACTAGTAAAATAAGCATTTACTAAGAAGAAGACTTCAGGACTGACATGATACATGAGACAACATAGTAGATACTATGTTTAAAAATAAATGATCTAAATATTAATAAAACCACTTGGTTCTTTAAACAGTAGTCAGTCAAGAAATATTCAATTTATTATATTTTAAAATTCTTTTCCTCTAATTAAAATGTATTACTAGTTCCAAAAGCCCACTTGAGGCTGGGCGTGGTGGCACGTGCCTGTAATCCCAGTACTCGGGAGGCTGAGGCAGAAAGATTGTTGCGAGGTCGAGACCAGCCTGGGCTACAAAGTGAGCTCAAGGCCAGCCTGAACTGCATAGCAAGACCCTGTCTCAAAAAAAAAAAAAAAAAAAAAAGACAGAAACAAACAAACAAAAGGTTTAAAAGCCCACTTGAAGGCTATGATCTCACAGAAAAATGTGAGGCCTTTTCCTCTGGGAACATGTAAAAAAAGAGAATTTTGTTTTCAAAAAGCTATGTTTTTATCAGTAACCATTACTTTTAGTTCTATCAAAGATAGTATTTAAGGGCTGAAAATTAGGTTCCTAATCACTGTTTTTTCTAAAGAAAAGATGAAAACAAAACGGGAGTGGATTAGACCTGCCTTTTTCCTGTGGTGTATTAATACTACGTCATCCTTCCCAAATACCGGCTCCGTCATTTCCTGCTTCTTTTCCTTTTCTCCCTGGCTCTGTGAGCGTAACTTCAAAATCCCTTTGCTGTCTTTAGGTGCTTCACCATTTTCAGATCGCCCTGTACTTAATCTAAAAAGTGACAGCACTATGCTACTCATTCGGTCACTTGTTACATCCTTTATATTTAGTCAGAGCACATCCGACTACGGCAATTCTGTTCCTCAATGGGATTGTCCCTGCATTTGGGCAGAACATCCATTTTTAGAAAATTCAGTCCCCCTAAAGTAATTATTTTTTAATCCTTTACATATTAGAAAACGTTTGCTTTCTAAATCTAAAAATTTGACTTTCTAAAAGCCAAGAAAATCACCCAACCACACCAACTATTCTCTACCTTCACCATTAGTGACTCCAAGAAAAGGCCTATTTCTCAGAAGCTTCCTATCACATCCCCATCACTTACTAGTTATGTTTAACTGAGTAGGAAGCGGTTTCCCCCACTGTCTCAATGTTTTAGAAACGGAACTAACTTTAAGAAGTCATTTGAGATAACAGTGTTCTGAGGAAGCAGCCAGGGCAGAGCCCTGAGGTGGGCAGGGCTTGGCACATCAGAGCAGAGTCAGGAGGCCAGTACAGCGGCAGTGAGGGGGGACAGAGAAAACGCAGGATATAAGGCCATAGTGAGGCTGTCAGGTAGACACTTCTAAGCCATTACAAGGATTTGGGATTTTAATCTGTGGATGACAAGAATATTCTGAACATCACAATGAGAATTGAATTATATAAAAGGATAATTCGGGCTCCTATGCGGAGCACAGATACGGGGAGGAAGGAGAAGGAGCAAAGAGATGAGTTACGGGGCTACCAGACTGAATAATCCAGGGAGAAATGACTAGTTTAAATCAGGGAGGCAGCACCTGGTGAGGCAGCATGGATGGTTTGATTCTTACAGTATTTTCAAAGTTGACCCAAAAGATTTTAAACATAGCTTTAGACATGTAACACTGAGATGCTCATTAGACATCTAAGTGAAGAGAGAGGGAAGGGCAGAGAGAGGGAAGGGAGGTGGAGGGAGAGGACAGGAAGGGCAAGGGACGGCAGCAGAGCGAGGCTGAGAGAGGAGGAAAGCGCAGAGACGTCATTCACCGGGTGCTCAGACAGGACAGGAGCGCAGAGGTGAGAGGGAACGGCCATTTGGTTGTGGACATGTTATACAGAGGGGCCTACTGAGCACTGGGTGGACCAGGTAGTTGGATACAAAAGTCTGGAACTCGAGTGAGTGGTCCGGGGTGGAAATACACATGTGGCACCACTGATTGGCACAGAGATACTATTTAAAGCTGTGATTTTATATGCAATCATCAAGCAAGTGCATATAAACAGAAAGCAGCCCAGGAACCAAGCACAGGGGCACCCACTACTAGAAGTCAAGGCAGCAAGTGGCGCTTGACACGCAGACTGCCAAGGGAGAGCCTGTGCAGTAAGAGGAAATCCAAGAGTGGTGTCCCAGAAGAGGCAGACTTTTCTTACGTGATTAGAAAGTGATCCCCGGTGAACTCTGGGGTCAGAAGTAGGTTTGTATGATAGTTCTTTCAATTATTGTGAGACCCATCAGTGCTAAACCACCGTAAGTTTCAATTTCTTAAACTATAATGTGAAGAGGATAATAATATCTATTTTATGAGGTTATAACAGTCAAATACAATACACAGGTGAAAATTCTAATGAAGTGCTAAAAATAAGTACTTTAGCAATATTAAAGACTTCTAGGTAAAGACAGCAGAAGAAAGCAAAATCTTAGCCTCTAAATACCTTGCAAAATAAATAAAATATTAAATGAAGGTAAAAATGTATCACTTAATAAAGAAGAAAAGAACCTTAATTGTATAATATAAACTTTGAAAAGTGTTGGCCAAGAATAGGCACAGAGACTCGAGTAAGGAAATCCCACTACACAGCTGGGCCCCCAAGAGCCACGCTCAGAAAGACGGGCTGACGAAACCCTTAGAACCCTAATATACCTTCATTTGTAGAAAAGCAGATGACAGAAAGGAGGGGAGAAAGGAACATCACAGATGAAGGAAAGAAGACGAAGCAGCTATTCTGAAAGAAAACCTAATACAATTCTTCATAGGTCCTCCGCCATACAAAATAACAGTATGAGTTTAGTAAGAGAGCTAAAACATGATAAAATACAAAATGAAATGAAAAACAAGATTTCAGAGCTACGAACATAAACTGACAACTACAAAACCTATATAGATGCCATAAATAAACCAGTAAAAGAATTGAACAACCTAAGATTAAACAATCGGCAGAGTCATAGCGGCAGTGTAGAAAGCCAACACTAAACCCTCACGGAGTTAGGCCTGATAGTGAGTAGGTGGGCAAGAGAGGCAAGCGGCACGAGCCTGACCCTCACCCCGCACGGCGAGGCTGCCAGCGACAGTGCCAGTCACAAAGCAACACAACAGAAATGAGAAAGCATGACTGTTCCTTTGATTTTAATAACCATTTTCCTTAGAATCTTTTAGTAACTAAAACCCTTTAGAGTAAAAAAACCACTTGTTTTAAGGTACTTCTGTCTTAAGTTTGCATCCTGTCAAATGCAAATGAAATTAATAATTAATATTTTAACTTTAACATTTTATGATCCTATTCTACCTCTGGTATCTTAACTTGCCTGGAATGCGTATCACTAAAATTTAAAAAAACAGTTATTGCAATAGTATGATCTCTCTCTCTCCCTCTTTCCCTCTCTCTCTCTCCAGGACTAGAGATTAAACCCTGCATGCCCTCTCAGTGAGCTATAGTCCCATGCCTGACCCCCACAGGATCTTGCTGGGTTGCCCCATAGCTGAAATTACAGGTGTGCACCAGCACGCTCAGCTGCTTTTTCTGCTTTCTTTTAAAAATGTCTTGGCTGGGGGTGCAATTCAGTGGTAGGGCATATGTGAAGCCCTGGGTTCGGTCCTCAATACCAAAAAACAAAAAAGATACAATTTTATTTTCTTTCTTTTTCTTACTACTTGAAAGAACACTTTTATTTTTAAGTAAAAAGAAAACAAAATTGTTGTGTTTAAAAAAAAAGAAAGTGAGGGGGACAGAACATCCTCTCACCATGGCCACAAAACCCAGCGGCTCTTCGTCCTCCTAACTAACCGCCGGCGCCCTCCGCACAAGCCCACGTCTCCTGACCCCGAATCTGATATAAGCCCATTAAATAATCACTAAGAGGAGCTCAGGCACCGTGTGTCCTCATAAAGGGCACAACGTGAGGCTGTATCTGATGACAAGCTGCCTTCGGGTTGCTTGCTTGGACCCTCATTTGCTTTTTGTGGTGAGTTTGGTTCTAAGGCCTCTGCTCCTCCAGTCCCTGCACAGGCCCAGTGGTGGCTCTGTGGCCAAAGCGGCAGGGTGCTAAGCTGAGGATTCTGTCGGAGGGCCCACTTCCTGCTCTACAGTCAGTGGTTCTGTGCACAAGGCCAGACTGGTGGAGGAAGGTCCACATCTGCTTGGTTCAGACAGGCACAGTGCCTGAGCCCGCAGTACTGCTACACGCAGGTACGCAAGAGCTAAGCATGCTGGTTCCACAACAGGCACAACACAGACTCATCATCTGTCCTGCAGTGATGTATGCTTAGATCAGAAAATATCCCATGTCACCTCATGCAATTCTCTGATCAATTAGTGAAAGTACACAAGTTAATACATACGTCAAATTTTTAAAGATAAAAACTTGTTAGGAAAGAGCACTGGGATAGGGCTAATTTTAAAAACAACACCAGCTTTAGAAGCAGCTAATTATTTCTTCTATACTGTGACCCTCAGCATAAGAAGTACAATAACATTCTTATGGTAGAGCTCTACAACAGAAGCTTTTCCTGCTCCAAGCAGGAAAAATCTCCAAAAGTCACTGCGCGGTTTCTAACGACAGCGATAAGATTCAAAGTATTTCACAGATATTAGTTAGAAACTCTATTATTGACTTTGCATCTTGTATGTTTTAATTCTTCCACTCAAGAAGATACACCTTCAGTCTAGATTCCAAATTGCCAGTCATACTTTTCTATTTTACCAGGAAGACTTTACTTTTAAGAAACTAGTTTTCACATGAGAAATAGATTCGGCCCAAGATTGCAGTCAGTTGAGTTTTATTCAGTTTAATTTTATATGCTCAAAGCATGGAAAAGAAGAAGTTACAGGCACATCTCAAATGCACGCCTGAGCGTTCTGACCGGTAGTAACTGGAGCTTTCCTCTTAGCCTCGGATTCAGAACGTCCGTCGGGGTGAGGGATGTGGCAGTAGAAACAAATGAGAGTGTATTTGTGAAAAACAAGTATAACGCCTAAAGTCAAGTTTAGCTTTTCTGCTGTTACACTCAAAGAAACCAAACATGGTCTTGGGAGGCTCAGCCCATCCCCGCCCCTTTACAACTGGGCACATGGGCATTAACGTGGACTGGCACACAGAGGCCAAGTCAGCGCCCCCGCTAACACGGCCTCCCGTCTGCGTTCACACTCGGGCCAGCCTGTTCTAGGGCAGTTTCTGTTGGTGTCTCCAAGGTATTTTCCCACGTTGCGTCTCCGGAATCCATCATTATTTACCCTCTTGGGATAAGTGACTGTTCTCAATCTAGATCTGAGGAGACCTATAATAATGCTAGGCCAATAATGCTTCTTTTATGTTATGGGTTGATGTTAAAGAATACTAATAAATGTTCTTTTGATTAATTATCACTTTGTATTAAAATACTGTGCTTAATGGAAAAAGGGAGAGAATACAAACATTTATGAAAGGATTATTTTTTGAAAAAAGCTTAACACCTCTAAACAGTCTATTTGAGAAAAAGCTTCCTTTCATAAATCCTAATCCCTGGTCATCAAACATTTTCTTACAATTTTTTTTCTTTTTATTTTAAAGAGAATAAAAAAAACAATAAAAACGATACAGAATTTCAAAATAAGACAGGAAATGAGCAATGGTTGTTATATTATGTATTGTTATCTTCAAAGTAGTTGTTCAGATTACCAGATATAGGCATGCAAACTTGATCAAACAATTAGGCGTTAACTGTTCCTTTCAACGAATCAAGAGAATATTAGTAGTACAATTATCTTAGCTATTGTGTGCACACACACACACATATATTTATTTACTTCCCCTCCTTCTTTCTACAATTTTTTAAAAAGTGAACATATTTTGATTTTTCTCCCATCTTCAAGGACTGTCTTGTGAACTGCAGATACACACACCCTGCTTCAGAAATTGATGTTGCTGGCATCAATGGCAGTGCACAGTCGCCACAAGACCACCACTTTCTCTGTCCCTGGGGTTCCCCCATCTGCGCCCTGATGAGGATTTTCTCTTTGCATTTCTCATCATCACACTAAACAAAGCCCCTCTGGCACAGCACTCATCTGCAAGCAAGAGCAACGTGAAGAACCCGCTGGCTTACGTCTCTGGAGAACTTCCTTCAAGTTGCTCTCCATCGCGTCTCTGCATTTGGGAAGAGTGTGCTCATTTGTTTCATGGATCATATTCTTCAAATTTTCAAGAACTCTCATTTCCCGAAGACCACGTTTTTCCTACACAAAGAAAGTAAATAGGGCCTTTGAAGTCTTAGTGATAATTTTCTGACATTTCCCCCAGGTTTTGGTTATCGTATCACTTACTACTGAAATTTACACAGCCATCTTCCTAATTATTTGCCAGTCAACGAGGTCATAACCTGAAGCCATTTTTAAAATTATGAAGTGCTGCAAAAGTTGCAAAATGAGCAATATTTTTATAACAATGTTTAAAAGTTTGAAAAAGAAATATTAATAAAAGAAAGATTGCCCGTTTCACTAGAAAGAAATCAGATACCCTTGATCTAATTTTAAATTTCATTTTATTGTTCTTATGTGGCTTCCATTCTTGTGTGTCATACTTTTTCCTCTCAAAATAAAAGTGAATGGTAAAGTCATGACATATAGAAACTTCTCGTCAGGCGTGGTGGTGCACATGCCTGTAATTCCAGCACTCAGAGGAGGCTGAGGCAGGAGGACTGCCATGAGTTTGAGGCCAGCCTGGGCTATACAGTGAGTTCAAGACCAGTCTGGACTACACAGTGACACCCTGTACCCACACCCAAGGCTCTGTGAATACTTCTCTAAACAGAACAAAATGATCAGTGGAGGTTGGAGACTGCTAGACTTAGAAAGGCCTGCTTGCAGGGTTGGTTTTGTCCGAGGGCTGGGCATTTGACCAGTAAACAGTTCCCTATACTGGTATAAAACTTTCCACAAACTGTAAATGTGGCTCACTGTACTGAAACTTGGTACAAACACTGTGGTTAAGGCTGAGCCCCTCTTTCCTCCTGGGAGTATGGAATTTAGGTACACACCAGGTAGACGAAGCCTCAAGAGAAACCCTGGACTCCTAGGTTCAGGCACACTTCCCGGGCAGCTCACTTTCCCTGTGCTGTTACAGCTGGTTGCTTAGGGAATCAAGAGCATCCTGTGTGACTGTGCTTGGAGAGGACTCTGGGAAGTTTCTGTTTCCAGGCACTCTTTGTTGATCTTGTGTCTTTGTCATAATAGGGTACAGCCACGATAACCATATGATGAGTCTGTAAGTTCTCCTAGGGAGTGACTCAGCTTGGAGTGGTCTTGGAGACTCTCTCATATGTATGCTTCTCCAAGAGATAGTGCTTAACCAGCCTCCCTACCCTTCGTGAGAGTGGGCTAGGCTCAGTGACCTGCTTCCAAAAAGCAGACCAAGGAAAGAGGAAAACATTGCTATTTACAGTGCAGACATCTAGCAAGTGTTACCTCAACCAAGCAATGCAGATCCATGCAAGTGGAATCGTGTCACTGGCTTGTACCCCCTTAACGTGATACAAAGAGAAGGGTACTTCACCTAGGGAGTTTTCCTTCTCACAACCCATAACCCCAATCTAATTATGAGAAAAACATCAGAGAAAGCTACAGAGAATTCTACAGGATATTTGGCCAGCACTCAAGATTGCTGAAGTTAAAAAAAAAAAAGGAAAGACTGAGAAACTGTCATAGGCCAAAGACAGCTAGGGAGACATGATAATTAAATGGAAGGTGGTACCCTGGACTCAATCCTGAAACAGAAAGAAGACTGTAATGGAAAAACCAGTGAAATCCAAATAAAATGTGGTGTTTCATTAATAGTAATGTGCCAGTGCCAGTTTTTTTACAAATGTGGCACAATAACGTAAGGCATTAATAATAGGAGAAACTGGGTGAGGGGTATGTAGCACTCTGCACTATCTCTGCAGTTTTTCTGCAAATCCAAAATTAATACAAAGAGTTCATTAGGAAAAGAGTTCATTAGTTCAAAAGATAACCATAACAAAAAAACAAGCCAGGAGTAGTGGCACACACCTGTAATCCCAGCACTCAGGAGGCTGAGGCAGGAAGATTGCTGAGAGTTTGGAGACAAACTAGGCTACACAGTAAGTTCAAGACCAGCCTGAACTACAAAGTGAGACTCTGACTCCAAAACAAAACAAAACAAAAACTGAGGATAAATTAATTCTAAAAAAATAGTTAAGTTAGTTATGTCACTGAGGCTTTTGTTTGGGGCCATTCAATGAAGCAGTGGTAGCCAGGTTCTTAATTTTCCATAATAAAAATTAAAAACTTATACAAAATTAAGAGAAAATAATACAATGGACTCCACACATTCACCATGCTCAACAATTCTTACTCATGACTGAATCCATTCCACTCATTTCTCCAGGTTATTTTCAAGCAAACTCTAAAGATTAATTTCACTGTAACCATTTTAGCACATCTTTAAGAGACAAAGACTACTACTCTTGGAATCTCCCCGCCCCATACACAGTCAACAGTTCCATAATATCAGTAAACATCAAGGTAAAAACATAGCCAGGTAGTATTCCCATTCCTTCAAATGTTGCTTTTATCCCTCTGATTGAATCAAAATCTAAGGTTCATACATTGAAACTGGTTAATGTTTAAGTCCTTATGTCTAAGCCCTTTTTAGACTACAGATTTCTTGTGTCATACCTTTTCCTTGCAATTTGTTGATATAAAGTGAGTCATTTTTCTGCAGTTGCTCCGTTTTTAATGAGTGAACCCTTGTAGTATTATCTAAAACACTTCTTTTTTTCTAAATAAGTAGTCAGACTTCAAATCCTGATCAGTTTAGAGGTTTTGCTTTGTTTTGTGTTTGCACAAACCTTTCAGCCTATATACTCTCAATAGGCTGTTGGTCCTCATTTATTAGCAGAAATACTTCAATAAAAAACTGCTCCTGTCTGAAGAATGTTCATGTATAAGAGAAAAAATACTCGATTTTTTGCCCTTGTTTACCAATTTTAAAAGCAATGAATTGGTTCATGAGTATTCTTCAAGGGTGACTAGAAAAGCTGTGTTCATACAGACCCCAACAACTCATATTTAAGTTGTCTAATCACCCCACAGCATGTCTCCTCCCTGCACGCGGATCACCCCAGCTGGGTCTGCGGGGAGCCTGTGCACCCTTCGGAATGCGCAAAGCCTCCCCGGAATGCTCCAGCCTGGCTCAGCTGTCTGATGTGACCAGAGGCCCAAGCCCACTCTGTACTTCTGGAGTTAGCAGACCCTGAACTCCCACTGCACTTAACAGACGGAATTTAGAGACTGAGCATGCGGGTGGCTCCCCAACACTGTTGGCATTACCTCTGCACGTCACATTGTCTCCTACGCTGTTTAGTCTTAATTATATAAACACGTATTTAATGCTTGCTGACTCTTGTTAGGAAGGAGTCTTTCCAATCACTGCAGTGGCCTGAAACCCATTTGGCTGTAAACAGATTCCTGAGGAAATTCTCATTTGAACAATATTGCCAGTCCTTACATGACCTGGCTAAGAGTGTGACTGGTGGCCTCTGTATTGATTGTTTAGTTTGGCTTGGTAAAAATTTCTTGTTGCCCCACTATCTTCTAGCACAACACAGATCAATTTGTTAACTGCTGCATTTTCTTCCTCTTAGAAAGTGCTTAGCCATTTCACATGGATGTCCAAAGGATTTTCTTAACTATACAGTGCAATGCTTTACTGGAAAATGTCAGAGTACTGGCTATTCTGGGTGAGTCTTCCCAGAAAGTAGTTATGTCATTCAGCAATCCCAATAATACTTTTGTTTTGGAAAAGTTTCCTTAAATTCTAGTTCTTGTATTTGTGCTTCACATTGCTTTGGCTTTCTTCTTTAGGGGCTTGTTATCACAACTATATTGGATGACCTGTACTCACTGTCCATAAACATTCTTTACTCTTAAACCCCTTCTTTGGCACTTGTCTCTTCAGTTTCACTTAAGGACTGGCCATTGTGTTTACTCACTCTTGTATTCTTTCTCTAGTTTAAGCTTCTAAAACAATTTTAAAAATTTCTTTCTCTTGAATTCCTTCACCTTACCTTTTCCTATTTATAGTTCATATAACTGTCTAGATAGTTTTTCT
This sequence comes from Dinomys branickii, assembly GCA_004027595.1. Taxonomy (NCBI): domain Eukaryota; kingdom Metazoa; phylum Chordata; class Mammalia; order Rodentia; family Dinomyidae; genus Dinomys; species Dinomys branickii. The sequence continues at coordinate 70,551 of PVLD010004437.1, forward strand.
TAATATAACTTACATCATCTTTGCTTCTATAATTTTCATATGCTCTATGCTAATTTTAAAATATCAGGCCATAGTTTTCAATCTCTATTTTATGGGTGGTCATCTCCTTAGTTCCCTGAGGGACACTGTTCTACTCTTTATTCTCTCTAATGAACTTGTATGGATTTGGCTCCTGCTCACTTTGAAGAGAAGTTAGTCGTCTTCTCTCTCTGCAGGGGAGGCGTGGCAGAAGTTGCATTTTGAAATTCAGGTTCAGGTTGTTTCTCCTTTTGTTTCTCTTGATGCAGGCCTTGTCCTCTTCGACTGTCCAGTACTCACTCCCAAGTGGACCTGTGTGGTCCTTTCCAGGTCCTGCAGCCATTCTCTCATCATCCCTGCAAGCTCCCAAATACGCCGGACAGGAGCTTTGAGGTCTGTAGTACCCTCCTCCTGTCCCTCTACTTACTCGGGTGGCTGTGATACCACAGATGCCTTTCAACTTTGATGACGTGGGCATCTGCTAATATCGGGATACCTCATCACCTGGTTTTATTATAGATGTTGCTTGGTTGTGCTGTCCTAGTCTCTCTGTCAGTTCTCACAGACAGATTTGAGAAGGAAGGACAAAACAAAACAAAAACAAGGCACTGTTTCTGCTATCTCCAGATGTCACTGGACTTTGGAAAAATCAACACTAACTTCTTTATTCCCATGCAAAAGAATACCCTATTATTTCAAGAACAAAAACAAAGACAGAGAGGGGTGCTCTGCAGCTCCACTCAAAGGGAAGTTGTGATTCCAGTATCCCCAAGTAGCCCTTGGGGTTCCAGAGTACCCTTGAAACTGCAGTCACATTGAGGACATGCATCCTTTATGCAGTTGTCAGGAAGAAATTCTCAAATGAACATGAGCTCCCAAAGTGAAGAATGACTTACTTAAAGAGTTATTTATTCTAGCAGGCAAACTGGTAGCAACAAGTCACAGTGAGTGAGTGAGCAGCCACACCTCCCCACCCACTAGCACCAGGAATTAATTTCAACAGCAGGAGCTGTGGTGGTGTCACTCAAGGCAGGGGTGGGAGGCACTCTCTTGCCTCAAATTTACCATCTGGCATGTGCTTGCTTTTATGCTGACCAACTGGACTGAGGGAGACTGTTCACACCCATCACAAAGGGAAGAAACGCTTGCTGATTTACATTTGGATATTATTTCTGGGATGGAAACTCAGAACCAAGTTTGTATTAATAAAGCTTAGATTCTGATGTGTAATACTCTATAAAATTATACATATAGATAATTTCTCCACAGTTGAAGCTAATAGCAAGGGCTATGTAATGTGCTTAAGTGAAGTTCGGCACCAAGCACTTAAGATGTTAGCAATTATTAATACCATTGCAACAGTTACTGTAATATTTATAATAAAGATGTAATTGGATAGTATTAGGAAAAGAGAAGCCAGTTATAATTTAAAATTAAAACTACAAGATTTAAAACCACACTGTATATACATATACTTGTTACGTGCTATATGAGACAGTTCCTCTAATAGAATGAAGCTTTATCTTTTTTTTTTTTTTTTTTTTTTGAAGACAGGGACTTGTAATGTAGTTCAGGCTGGCCTTGAACTCACTATGTAGTCCAGGTTGTCCTCAAACTCAAGGCAATCCTCCTGCATCAGCATCCTGAGTGCTGGGAGTCAGGTATGTGCCACCACACTGGCTGATGTTTTATCTTGACATTTAATAATCTCAGTTTCTCTACTAATCTAACTAAAAATGAAAGACCAGGATATCATGTGAAATTCTAGCTTGTGCTACCTTTTAAATAATTTTCTTTTGATCAACTTACCCCATATTTACTCTCATTAACATAATTTCTCTCATCTCCTTTGTTTACTGTAGACAATACTTTAATACTTTCCTTAGTATCTAATTTTAACCAACTTTTTCTCTATTTTTTCTAATAACTAGTTTTTCAACTCAAACTTTACCCCTTCTTTGAAAATTTCGGCTAAGCTCCATAAGACACAGTTTCCCCCTCCTTATTCTCAAGTATTTTGTGCCTAGTTTCTCATAATGATTACAGCAGTGTGATTATTTATATGTTTCTTCTGGTAAGCTTTTTTGTAAGTTTCTAATTGCAAACTTTCTGGCAATAAGCATTGGTTCTTACTTATTTTTATGTATCTTAAGAGAACAATACTTCTGCATCCATTCTTTCTTGCTATTAAAAGCCAAATTTTATTTGGAGCAGTAACAAGCCCGTAACAGAGGCGATGAGCTCTTTTCCACCTGCCTTCCTCTTTGCTGCACGAAATGCAGATTTAGTAATGACTGGATGATACGCCAGGGAGAGAGAAGGTAAAGCTCTAAGAAAAAGCTGACAGGGAAGAGCCATTGCATCAGCCCTCTCTGGATACTATGCAGGAAAAATAAGGCCTTGCAAAAGTTTCAGGCCTCTTATCAGTAACTAAACTCATTCCTACTGATTTACCTGGGTGCCCAACAACTCAATAAAGCACTGAATGAAGTTCGCTACATGTTACATTTGGAGCCGCACAGGACTACTTGCTCCACGATCACCTTATAAATACCTGCTGACTCTTATGTGTCTCTCCTCTCCACGTGAGAAAGGCCAAGGCACCCACTCTGTGGCCGGAAGGTAAGGGCACTGAGGACAACGCCTTTACCTACTGATACTACTACGTCACAGGCACCACTAAAGGGGCCTAACCTGAAAAGCAGATTCCTTCTGAGTCTCTGTTCATAGTGTTCGTGGGAACTGAGGAAAAATATAGTCAGGAGAAAAATTAGCATGTGTAAAGCCCTGGGTTCATTCCCCAGTACAACAAAACAATAAAATAAAAACAGCCTAATAGTACTTCAGTAATTTAAGAAATGCTGCCACCATGTGGCACTTCTGTCTTCTTTGGTAAGTAAAATTTTATAAAGACAAAGGTAACTGTTGCTGTATACATTAGCTCCTTTAAATGTACAACCCACTTCAGGTCTAAAAGCTAGTCAGTTTTCCTTAATGTGAACGACATGTACACGGCACGGAGACGAAGCTTACAAGAGCTGCTGACGGCTCTGCCTTGTCCGGCCAGACTGCTCTGGGCAACGACCACTATTATTAAACACAGGATATTACTCTTTGGGCCACCACAGACAAGTGTAAACAATATAGATATACGTGGTGTGATCCAAAACCAGAGTGACATTTAAATAAAAAATTTTAAAATGTATTACAGTAAAAGACACATTGCCATTAATCTCCCCTCAAAATAGTCCTCTTGCTTTGAACACACCTATCCATCTTCCTTACCTCCTTCTGAAGCAGTGCTGGAAGTCCTCTTCCATGTCGTTAGTGGCAGTTGTGGCTGCCTTTCTGTCCTGAACTGACTGAAAGCATTTCTAGTAATTTCTGTCAAATAAAAACATTACAGAGGGCTCATCCACCTTATTCTGCCATCATTCTACTGGCTCCTCCACAGGCTCAAATGAGCGTGATGGGTAAACTGTGGATCAGTTCAGGACATCAACACAGCTACAATGGCACAATGAAAGAGGACTCCCAGGACTGCTTCAGAAGGTGGCAAGATGATGGGATAGGTGTGTTCAAAGCGAGGAGAACTATTCTGAGGAAGACTAATAGCAATGCATCTTGTACTGTAATAATTTTTTTTTTTAATTTAACATTTGTTGTATTTTTTTAATCACAACATATACAGTCAAACATGCTATTTCTAAAATGCGTTTTCCTACCTGGAGAAGAAATGTTAGAGGATAACATGTACACAACTGTGCTGAGCCTGATGTGGGGGAAAATTCCTGTGATACTCTAAATCTTCAGAAAGACCAATGGGGGAGGTCACTGTGTGAAAGGATCAAATGCTTTTCAAGAAATGCAATTCACCATAACTAACATGGTATCATTGAGCCACTGGAAAAACATCTATGATGGGACCCTTCTTCAAAGCAGTGGGGTGCCTTGCTTTGTGAATAAGGGTGTGTGGCTTAGTTACTAATCTAGCTTCAGTTCCTCATTCCATGCCTTACACATGCTGTACGCCTCACATGCTAAACAGATTTTGTTTGGCTCCGCACAATAAGCTTATATCTACCCTCCAATATGAAAATTTTATTATCTAGTATTTTCTAAGATAATGCTTATGTTGCGTATCCCTATTTTCCCTAGAGATATTAAAAATTAAACCCAAATTTACTTAAATTTCTGGAATTCTGAACTAATACATTTTTATTTTTTTAGCATCTTTCCCTTAGCAACAGAAACATCTAACACTATATAATATTTAAAAACTGATGTCATTTAATCTTCATATAAACTCAAAAACTGTGTATTATATATTCTTGTTCTCAATTTAATGAAGAAACAGCCTTGTAGAGCAAAGTAATCGTAACTAGTTAGAGGAATGCCAAGATCTCAACACAGATTCTTACCCTTCCATACCCCCTCCTCTTCAAAAAGATCTTGGAGGGCTTAGTAGTGCAGAATGTGGTATTTCTCTCAGCCTCTCAGACACATGCCCATGTTTCTTTGCATCTTCTCACCCAATTAAAAGAGGTGTTGGTTTCAATAAGAAGCCCTCTCAAATATAGCGCTCAGAAGCATAGAAGTAACATTTTTTTCATTTCCATTCACAATTCAGTTTCATACATATAGCCTTTTCATAGATGTATCTTCAGTTCCATCTACATTATTTAAAGAATACCACCAATTTAGCTATTTGACTTTTAACTTATTTTTTCCCATCTCTAAACTCTCTCTCTTTGAAGGGGGAGAATTTGATTAAAAAACCCATCTTAATTCTAAAATTCTATGCTTCTTTTAACATAAACCGAATCATCAGAGCTATACTTATAAATGTTGTTTTAATAAAACTATTTGGTATTTGAAGTTGAGCAGACTAACAACATGATTTATGAAAAATGGGACTGGATGTCAGAAAAACCAAGTTTTAATCCAAAATCCATTCTTCTGATCATATTAAACACCTACAAGGTGCCAGTCACTACTGTTTCGGGCATTTTGAATACAACCAAGAATATTACAGACAAATCCCTACTCTTACATCCCTGTACTCTAGCAGTGGAAGACAAGGGGACAAACAAGTACATAATAAGAACAGTATAGTATCAGGCAGTTTCGAGGGCTTGTAGCAGGCAGAATTTTAAGTGGTCCCTAAGAGTCCCACCACTCATGCACACATACTCTGTCCAGTTAATTCAGTCAAACCCTAATCTAGGTGTCCCTGTGAAGGGATTATGTAGATGTAATGAAGATCTCAAATCAGATGACTTTAAGGGAAATTATCTTCATGGGCCTAACTCATAGGTGAGTCTTTAACAGAAATTGGGCTCTCTTGGGTCAGAGAGAGCTGAAGCGTGAGACAAATTGCAACCAAGGGACACTCTCCATTTCTGGCTTTGCAGATGGAAGGGGCCAGTCAGAAAGACTATGCATGTCCTCCATAAGCTAAAAGTGCCCCCAGAGAAAGGAACTGAGTCCTGCCACAATTGTGGGAGTTTGGAAGAGGACCCCGTGTCCCAGTGAGAATGGCCCAATATCTTGATTTCAGCTTTGTGAGACACTGAGCTGAGGTCTTGGCCACAGTGTGCCTAGACTTCTGACGACAGAACTAATAAATGGGTATTGTTTCAGCTACTGCGTTTGCGGTAATCACTTACAGGGTACTAGAAAACAAAGATCAGGTGTTATATAGAGCATCAGAGGCAGTGACATGATAGAACACCATGGTGGCTGCTGTGAGTTAAAGGATCAGAGGTGATATTCAACCTGCAATCTAAACAAAAAAAAACTGAGTCATGTGACAATGGGAGAAGGAACATTTTATAAAGATGGAACGGCTGACATGTAATACAGGGATAACCACGATGTGATTAAAAGGAAGTGCAGCTGAAGCAGAGTAAGTGCAAAGCCGTGTGCAACAAAGTAGAAAGACACAGGGAGCCAGTGACCCTCCTGGCCTAAATTAAGGAGCTGGCTCGTCTGCAAGTGTGAAGAGATGCCACGAAAGGCGGGGGAGCAATGGCGTGGCATGATCGGGTATACGGATCACTTGGCAACTGTATGGGAACATTTCCCAGCCATCAGGCTGAAGCAGGAGCCCCTGCAGCTGTCCAGGGGAGCGCCGATGGTGAGCTGAGTGAAGCAGGGGTAGTGGCAAAGGGACAAGTAGAACGGGTTAAGGCACACTGTAGACAGTGCATGGTTGCTGGCGTGAAGGAAAAGCAGAGTCCTCCACAATCCCGACATTTCAGAACAACCAGGCTCAGTGGGAGAACGCCTGCCTAGCTCACTCCAGTCCTAGGGTCAGTGCCCAGGACTGAAAAAAACCTCTAGGGGCAAAAGGCATATTTACACAGCATAGTATAAAGGACCACAGCAAGTGTGTATAGAAATTTCCACTTTCTTCTCACTAAGGAATTGGTAATAATCCTTTTATAGCATGTAAAAATTAGTCTAATTTCCTGTGAGTCCTATATTACTCTTATCCCACAATAATGATGCTAATGATACAAAATGGCTGATAATTATCCCTAGGTCCCACACGATGCTCTAAGATACAAGCGCCCTGACATGCACACATGGTCACATCTTTAATCTTTGCAATCTTATAAAGTATTAGATACTTAGTTTTTCAGTTATTCAGGCTGTTGAACCCAGAAACTAGTCTAATGTTACAGCTGTGTCTATACCGTGTGCCGTACAGCATGAGATTTCTGTAGTTTTAAGGGTTTAGTAAAAGGTCTTCCGCTTTTCGCACATTTAGACATCCTGCATGGTCAAAATCTCATTTTAAAATAGATGCCCCACTTACACAGAATCATAAAACTGTGCAACACCATTTACCATCTACCTAGTGGTAGTTTGAGAAGTTGTGATTAAATGAATAATGAAGTGAGTATTTGGAAACAGGATGCACATTGCTGGAACAGCATGTGAGGTGAAGAGTGGCAGGTGGTAGCGCTAGCAAGGAAGGGGCAGATATGAGAAGGGATATTTGAACTTTGTCCTATAACTAGCAAATACTATCAAAGGATTTTAAAAGTGAAATAATATTTGATCACTGGCATCAGGGTGAAACTGGATCTACCTCAGTTGACACACACTGGTCAGAATGAAATTGCTACGTCAGGTAACATCTAGAAGCCTTGGGCACTGAACGTGGGTCTGAAAAGAGGTGGAACTGGTGAAGATCCTTCTCAAGTTTCAACCCAAGGGCTTGATGAGTGTTGATTCCTCAAAGGAGAAACACATGCAGCAAATGGGTCTGGAAATCTTGGAGCCACTGCTCCCTAGGGTTCTTTCACTGTATTTCATTTCACAGATTAAAAAGTTATGACTGACACACATTAAACACTGAAGGAGCAGCCCGAGCCTGCTGCTGTCTGGTCTCACACTCAGCCTATTGAAAGTATTATCTTTTCATAGTTTTTATTTCATACATTCCATAAATGCATGAAGTGAAACCAGATTTTAAAAGTAGAGAATTTCCTTTCTGTATATTACACATTAACAATTAAGGCAGTAATTTTACAAGTAAGTTTTAGGTACTTACTTCAAATTCTTTTACAAAGTAACTTGTTTCACCTTGAATAACTGGTCTGTGATCCAAGAGCCTTGACTGAATCTCTCCAAGATCTATAAAGATAAAATGAATTCACGATTAATCCATGCTAAGTGGCATAATCTAATAAGCTTGTCTTCTTCTTCCTCATGAATAGATGAAGACAAATTAAAATTCAGTTTAGGCCATGAACTAGAAGACTAGCAGGTATATAAATCGGAACTACTTGTGAAGACAATTCGGCAACATCTCATAAAACTATACTGGTATATGTCCAACATCTTCCTGCCTAGATATATAACCTAGTAAAAACTTCGCAAAATAAATAAGGCATTTGCAAATGTTTACTAAACACAGATTTAATATCAAAAGAAAAACCCCTATATAGTACCCCATTCACACAGTGGGGTAAAATAAATCAGCAAGTAAAAATTAACACATCATGGGAGGCTGAGGCAGAAAGATTACAAGTTAAAACTTAGCCTGGACAACTTGACAATTTAGCAAGACCCTGTCTCAAAATAAAAAATAAAACAGGCTGGGGATGTAGCTCAATGTGAAGGCCCTAGATTCAAGTCCCAGTACCCTAAAAGTAAAACAAAACAAAATGAAAAAATATATCAGAGTTATAGTTGTCAACATGGGTAAAACTCATAAAACACTAAATAAAAAAAGCAAGTTTCAGAAGGACTAAAGCCATTTACACAAACTTTAAAGACATGCAAAATGACACTTCTCAGAATGACACAAAAGCAATAAAAATATAAAAAACTGCAGGACAGCTGGGTGTGGTGGTGCACACCTACATCCCAAGAACTTAAGAGGCTGAGTAGGAGGATGAGGAGTTCACAGCCACCCTGGTCCGGACAGTTACGTTCCAGGCTTGCTGTCTCTTCTCAACTGCTAACACTGCATGTTTTACGATCAAGATGGCATAGTTCATCCTCCAGGAAGCCTCCCATTCCCCAGCCTCTCCTCCGAAACCCAGCCACATGCCAGAAGCTTCAAAGACCTAGGGCTTAAGTACTGAAATTCTATCTAAATGTTCACTGGGCTATGGCTTAGTGGTACAGCACTTGATTAGCACGTGTGAGACCCTGGGGTCCATCTCTAGTACCCTCTCAAAAAAAAAAAAAATTCCAAACAACAACACCAATGATATTCCAGACATACTTCTGATTATAACTCATTTTCAAAGTAACTTGAAAAACTTCCGTGGATCCCTTTTTCTTTTCTCTTGCTCTATCTCTTCTTGTCTTTGTCTTTCAATTTTTATTTTTTTAGCCCTCCTCTATCCTGCCAGGTATACTTGGGTACAGTTTACTTGGCAAACAAAACTTGATACAGTTAAAGTTAAAAGATGATTTAATACAAATACACTTTGAAAGGATTAGCATGATTTAGCCAGTTAATACATCCACTGCTTCACATACACAGCTATCATTATTCCCCCATGGTGAGACTACCTAAGATCTGTGGTCTTAAGAATTTATAATTCTAAAATATAGCACTGGATTATCTTTTTTAAAAGTATTACCTCAAAATTTAAAACCTTTGTGCATCAAAGGACACAACCAACAAAATAAAAAGTAACCCATGGAACAGGAGAGCTGCAAACTACTTTTCAAGAGGGGTAACATCTAGAATATAGAAAGACCTACAACTCAATAATAACGGAAATCCTAATTTTAAAAAAATGAACACAGAAACTAAACAGACGTTTCTCTAAAGAACAGACATAAATGGTAAGTACCTAAAAAGGTGCTTATTATCAAATTAAAACCTGGAGACACCACCTCACCCAGTGAGATGGTTGCTACCAAAGACAGAAAATAGCAAATGTGGGGAGGATGTGGAGACACTGGAACGCTTGAACAGCGGTGGGAATGTAAATGGTATAGCCAATATGACAAATACTCAAAAAATTAAAAATAGAATTACCGTGTGCTCCAGCAGTTCTGCTTTTGAGTGTATGTACAGCCCAAAGTATTGAACACAGGGCCTAAAAAAACTCCTACATTTATGTCCAGAGCAGTATTATTCACAATAGCTGGAAGATACGTAGCTGCCACAAACAGATGAACTGACAAGGTGTGGTACATACATACAATGGCCTACTATATCCTGTCTTAAAAAAACAATGGTTTTTCTGACATGCTACAACATGGATGCACTTAGAATACTGTAAGTTAAAAACGCCAGTCACAAACGGACAGAGACCAGGATTCCATTCACAGAAGGTAAGTTTACAGATAGAACGGCAGTTTCCAGGGGTCGGAAGAAGCAGACAGCAAGGAGTGGGGTGTTTCTAATAGATCTGTTTCAGTTTTAAAAAATTAAAAGCTTCCTGTGGAAGGACAGAGGTAACGATAGCACAATGTAAATGTACCGAAAGGCACTGAATTGTACACCTCTAAGTAGTTAAGATGATAAATTTCGTTGTTTGATCATTATTGATAAGCAACTTAAATAGATAAGGTTGCATAAATAATTCTAATTTAGCCCTAATATTCATGAGACAGTCCCGCAAGGCTAATTAAGTCTTGAGGCAACTTGAAATACAATGTCTAAACAGGCAAAACCTGTGCTGGGGTTGCCTACAAATCTGAGATACGGCTGCAAAGACGCAGGTAGCAACCAACGTCCACCTCCCTGGCTAATTGTGAAGGCCTCTAAACTGGTACACAAAGATGGTGGTGTCGTGGCTGGGTTAAAAGAGGCTGGCAATGAGACACTGCACCATCTATCGGGCAAAGACCTCCCGCAGGAAGCAGAGTGGTTGTGGGCTTTGAGAATACAGCTTAGGGCAGGTTCTGCGAGCATCTGGCTGGACTGTAACCTTCTTCCCAGCTCAGAGCAGACGAACAGACGGCTATCTGTGCGCGTGTACGCGCTTTACGGTGTTGCAGGACGCTTTCCCAGCCGTTATGTCATTTCCTCCTTCCCGGCACAACCCAGGAGCTCATAGGGTCGAAGAGGGGAAAGGGTACGACCCCAAGTCGCTTGAGTACCAAGGGACGGCGCCCCCGCACTAGCCCGTCGCTAGGCTGTCCAAAATAGCCCTCCTTTGGGGTCCTGGACTTGAGCACAGGACAGGAGGCGGCCCCAGCGCTGAGGGCCACCAGAGAGGACATCCAGGAAGCGACGGAAGCGGGCGAACTGAGGCGGCGCCGGCCGCGAAGCGTCGGGCGCGGAAAATGGGCGGAACCACCCGCGACGCCCTCCCGCCCCGCACGAAGCGCCCGCGGGCCCGAAACGGGGCCGACCCGGGGCAGCGGGCGCCGCCTGGGGAGCGAGGCTGCGCAGAATCCACCGAGGACGACAGCCCCGCACTCCGTACCCTTGATAATGAGGTGCGCTGAGCTCGCAGTCCCCAGCGAGTCCCTCTTCTTGCCGCCGGTGCCACTCGGGGCGGCCTCACAACCCACAGGGGCCTCTGTCCCTGCGCCACTCATCCTGACCGGCACCGCCCACCCGCGGCCTCGCTGCGCCTGCGCAAACCTGAGCCGACCGATTCTGGGCGCTCGGTGGCTTTTGCGTCATCTCAGGGCGTCGGAGAAGTGGAGTCAACTCAGTGGACAGTTCCGGAAGGGCGGCTGGGGATGAGAACAGACGGTAGCTGATTCCGCCATGCTGGGTGAGGGCAGAGGCTACGGCAATAGAAATTGCTTGAAAGTTAAGGGCTGGACTCAGTTATTCCCTGTTTCCCCGAAAATAAGACCTAGCTGGAAAATAATTAGCCTTGAAAACCAAAGATAAAAAATGCCAGCACCAATCAGCCTATGCTGGCCTTGCCTGCTACCACTGTTCTCTTGCTCAGTGGCTACTCTGTAAGGAAAGTAAGGCGAGGATAGGGTGGATTATTTTTCTTCACCTGGTTTAGCGGGAAAGCATGTTTCTTACAGAATTCCAACCATGTGTTATATGTATAAAGTAAAATACACGTAATTATGAAAGGGACTGGTCCGTTAGCCGATTTGAACTGTTGTAGTTATGAAGAGACAACCACAGGGTTGCCGTGTATCTCACTGCTGCCTTTTGATAAGCGCCACAGCCCCCATCTCGTCTTCTCAACAAGTGTGCACCTCCCTGGTGGCACCTCCACCTCCTTTGTTCATCTTGTGGTCCTAGGACTCATCTTCCATTCCTCCCTTTCTCCTCTTAACCTGAACAGTCCTCACCCTCACGGGCCTCACAGCCTAGAGCTGAAGGACAGTAAATCATCATTTTCCACATAGGAGCTGGGACTGACAGGATGCGGGAAAGGTCTTCATGCATGTGGGGCACCTAGGGACGAAGAGTTAGGAAAGGCTTCTCAGAGAGGGCAAAACAGGGCTGAAGGGAGGAAATGTTGCCCTGGTCGGGGCGAGTGAGGAAGAACTTGGGGTTTCCTAGCAAAGGAAGTAATAATCCCCAACGCAGAGAAGCATAAACCAGATGACTTACTAAGATGTAAACTTGGTTAACTGTAAATAATTGGGTCTGGCTTCTAACTTTTCTAGTCTTTCATTTCCTCAGCCTTATAATCAATCTCTAGATAAAGTGTAATTTTTTTAAAAGCCACTTATTCTTCCCACTTCTAGGCATTTTGCTTATTCAGTCCTTTTTTGCTCTGCAAATCTGAATTTCCCCTGAGCTTGTCTCCTTAGTGTCTTTAAACTACTAACTAAGCAACTTGAGGAGGTTCATTACAATACAGTGAAGTTAAGTGCTTCTCCTGCATATTGGGGGCAGTTTTTAAAGTGCAGGGTCTAGCTTGGCTTGGTGACCCACGTTTGTAATTCTAGCACTCTGGGCAGAGGCAGGAGGATCACAAATTCAAGCCCAGCCCAACCAACTTGGTGTCTCAATGAGACCCTCAAAATAAAAGACAAAAAGGTTGGAATGTAGCTCAGTGTAAAAGGCCTGGATTCAATCTTGAGTACAGAAAGAAAAATAAAAGGATAAAAATGATTCTAGGTTCTACTTCCAAAATTTGCCAGTTGATTGTGTATTAAGTGATAAAAAGAAGGTCTAGCTACAGTGGTTCAAACTTTGGAACCACACAGAACTGGATTCAAATTCTGGCTCTGCCAGTAACCTGCAGTTACTTTTCTGTAGAATTACAGGACAAAATTTATCTTGCTTATCTTGTCAGGTTGTCATGATGATTAAAGAAGAGAATACGTGTAAAGCCATTTGTACATTGTCTGGACTGTGGTAAATGCCTCCAAAATATTTTTATTATAATACCCCTGCTACCCACTTTTAAAGCACTACATATCGTCCTCACCATTCCATTATCTTCTACTTAACACTTAAAAATGTACAGCATGTGCTTTTTTCAAAGCGTGAAGCATTCGAAACACAACGGCTGTTGCCAGGCTGGGCACTGCTCCTAGGCCGTCTCCGCAGCCAGCTGTTGTCACTTCGCTCTTTTTCTCTGCTCTGGTGTACGACTGTGGATCTAGAGTGGTTGCTAAAATCGAAGGAATCAATAATTTCAAGACACCAAACAAATCATCTGAAAAAAGGAAATCTGATCTTCCAGAGGTTTGTCTCATTCTCCTTGGGCTATGAAAAAGATTAATCCTATCTGTACTGACCACTATCGAAGTATTTATCAGAAGAGACTGACTGACGAAGCTAAGGTTTTGAAAAGTCTTCATCACCCAAACACTGTAGGTTACCGTGCTTTTACTGAAGCCAGTGACGGCAGTATGTGCCTTGCTGTGGAGTACGGAGGGGAAAAGTCTCTAAACGACCTAATAGAAGAGCGATATAAACGTAGCCAAGGTCCTTTCCCGGCAGCTGTAATTTTAAAAGTTGCTCTAAACATGGCAAGAGGGCTACAGTATCTGCACCAAGAAAAGAAACTACTTCATGGAGACATAAAATCTTCGAATGTTGTAATTAAAGGTGATTTTGAAAGAATTAAAATGTGTGATGTAGGAGTTTCTCTCCCATTGGATGAAAATATGACCGTGACTGATCCCGAGGCCTGTTACATTGGCACTGAGCCGTGGAAACCCAAGGAAGCTTTGGAGGAAAATGGCGTTATTACTGACAAGGCAGACATACTTGCCTTTGGCCTTACTCTGTGGGGAATGATGACTTTATCCATTCCACACATTACTATTCATCTTACAGCTGATGATGGTGATGAAGATACAACTTTTGATGAAAGTGACTTTGATGATGAAGCCTGGCCACCTGTTAATATGGGTGAACTGGATGAATCATACCAGAGAGTAATTGAACTCTTCTCTGTATGCACTAATGAAGATCCTAAAGCTTGCCCTTCTGCTGCACACATTGTTGAAGCTTTGGAACTAGATGGCAAGTGATCATGTTCTTGATGACCTCAGCATGAAGTACATAACTGTTCTGTTTTCTTGGCTGTTTATCTGCAGTTATTACCCCAGAAGTGGCCTATTTAGGTCCATAATGCCATTAATTTTGAGTAGCTTTCTAACATATGCGTATTTCTTGTGTTCTTATGATAAGCACTTAGTATTATACTGGATTTTCTGTGAAGTTTAAAAAATGTAAATATATGCAGGTGGTTTGATGTTTCACACTTAGAACACTAGCAATAAAATACTGTAAACCTCTCATTCTCACACTGGGTCCGACACCTGCTGCCGGCTGCCGTTGCCTTCTTTCCTGGCTGTGCCATTCTCTCTCCAGCCCTGGACCAGCTCTAGGAACTGTGCTCTCCTCTGGCCGAGTTGGGAGGCTTCCGTGAGTGTGGGCCTCCGAAGCTGAAGCTGCGAATGCCAGAATGAGGGCGTGGGCCATGGGTGTGCTTGGAGCAGTGGCTTCCTCCTTCTCTCCGACTGTGCGGTGGCAGATCTCCGGTCCTTTCCTCCGGCGGAGGTTTTGCTCGGTCCTTCCGAGGGCTTCAGTTCCCATTTTGGATCCTTCCTGAGTTCGGGATGCCCACCTCTTTCCCTTCTGTCCTTTGTCTGGGTGGCATTCCTCCAGAGGGTTCTCTCTGTTGCCTGCCCAGTTGCCATCTTGAAGTTCTCTTGTGAAGTTTGTTTGGTTATTTGTTACTTTCTAATGAGTTGACCATTGCATTTCTGGAGTTCCGGGATGGCCAACAGACCATGGAAGGATGCCACTTTGGGCTCCTGCTTGGAACCAGCGGCTGCAGAAAACTGCTGGCCTGTGGCAACCTTCCTAATCAGCACCTGGAGAGAATCAATGAACTAGTACACAGCGCACCACGCCCGGCTCTGTGCCTGCCTCGAGATGGTGGCCCCCTGCCTCTCAGCTGGGTGAGCAACTACCAGCAGAGAGCAGTGGGGAACCTCAGCAGTGTCCCGCAGTGGCTCCCAGGGATCCGGCTGAGGAGCGGACAGGGGCTCCAGCACCGCAACAGGAGGGAGATGCAGATGGAGGTGGATCACGTGGCTCCACACCTTTCTCACTCCAACATCAGGCAGGAAGCACGAGCTGGGTTGCCGGGGCTCAGTTCCCACCCTGAACTCTCTCTGGGAGCACCTTGAGTCTCGGCAGCTTGAGCAAGCACCGCCTGTTCCTAGCAACAATGGGACAAATCCATGGTCTTCAGGACTCACCCCAAACTATTAATGTGTGCACCAAGAGGGTCTCCTTACAGCTTGCACATATGAACCTTGCATGACTCCGTGGCTGCTCCTCTGTGGGCCCCGTGGCTGCTCCGCAGTGGGCCCGGTGGCTGCTCTGCTGCAGTGGGCCCAGCAGCTGCTCTGCTGTGGGCCCCGCGGCTGCTCTGTTGCAGTGGGCCCCGCGGCTGCTCCACTGAGGGCCCCACGGCTGCTCTGCAGTGGGCCCGGCGGCTGCTCTGCTGTGGGCCCCGCAGCTGCTCCACAGTGGGCCTGGTGGCTGCTCTGCAGTGGGCCCTGCGGCTGCTCTGCAGTGGGCCCCACAGCTGCTCCGCTGTGGGTCCTGTGGCTGCTCTGCTGAGGGCCCCACTGAGGGCACTTCACGGACTGGACCCGCCCCCACCCATAGCACAGTGATGGGGTGGAGCTGGGTGGTCCGCTGTGAGCATATGTGCTTTTCCACCTCCGACCATGGCAGTTTGTATACACCCATGTATGTTATAGTATAGTCTGAGGCAGCTATATCTCTTCCCAAGGCGAGAGTTCAGGGGTATAGATAAACCCAGGAGTACAGTTATTATCACAGGGAAGATGACTGATTGAGTGGTAGGGCAATGGAGATGAGGGAGGAGAAAAATTGAATGATCAAACGGGCCATCATCTGTGTAACTGAGTAACAGAGGTGAAGGTAACATTATGTAGGACAGCATCCAGAGCTAATTCCCTTCTGTGTTCTCTATAATTCTGTATTTCCTCAATTGTTTTTGTATTAACAGAAGTGAAGATAACTTTATATTATACAGCATCCAGTGCGAATTCCCTACTATCTTCTCTATAATTTGATATTTTCTTTGATGTTTTTGTGTTAACTAATATGAAGATAACATTATGTAATACAACATCCAGTGGTAATTCCCTACTATATTCTGTATAATTTTGTATTTTCTGTATTGTTTATGGCTTATTCTGGTTCATATGTCTCCATTCTTTTGTCTTTAAAATAAAATTTAAAAAAATGTAGAGCATGCCATCACATATCATATACCATGTATTTATCAATCCTTACATTCATCTGAGGAGCTGAGGGGGATCAGTTCCAGAGCCTTCTTGGAAACTAAAACCATGGTGGTCAAGTTCCTTATATAAAATAGTTTAATGTTTGCATAGATCCTATGCACAGTCTCCTATAGACTTTAAGCCATCTGTAGATCACATATAATACCCAACACAATGTAAATGTGATAAAAATACCTCTTATACTCTATTATCTATGGGATATCAACAAGGAAAGAGCTCTCTACAAGTTCAGTACAGACACAATCACTGTAGAGCTAACTGTTCATGGTTCATGTCAGCAACAATGTAATGTTAAACATTTTTTTATCTGTAGCTAATTGAATCTGTGCACACAGAACCTGTGCTAAGAAGGGCCACCTGAATTTAAATCCCCATTTCCAGAGGAGGAAATACAAGGTGAAAGTGGTAGAGTCTCCAAAGAGAGCTGCTGTGGGTCCTGCCTTCCCTCTACACCCTTGGAGATGAGGTTTGTAGTCCCTCCCTTTGAATCTGGACTGGCTTTGTGACTTGCTTTGACCTATAGAAGATGGTGGGAAAATATGTACTGGGCCAGTTCAGGGCCCTAAGAGACCTGACAACTTTTTACTTGTGGTCTTTTGCCTCGAATTCAGGCCATCTGGCTGAACAAGGACAGCCAGAAGGCCTTGAGGCATTACACGCACAGAGAGGGCGCAGGGACAAGAACTGAAACTCTAGTGGGCAACGCATGGGCTGCAGACATAGGAGGAGACATTTTGGGGGCTGTCAGTCTGGCCACCAGCCAGCTCATTGGAGTCACATGAACTGCACGTGGTGCCAGAAGCTACCAAGTCAACCCACAGTGTTTGGAGAAATAAAAATCATTGCTTTTTTAATCAGCTGTGTATGTGGGTATTTAAATTACACCTACCTCTCTTAGAAAGGATTGCATATGGTTCACAATTTCTGTATAGCCCAACAAGAGCCCAGGCTATGACTCAAGGGGTTGCACTGCACTATAGCCAAAGCCACTTAGCTGGTGGCAGGGGAGAGGTCTTCCTTCTGTGCCAGAAATATTCCTGCCTTTCTTTTTAGCTGTTCCCTTCGTGCAATGCTTTCCTTGCTTCTCTGCCTATCAATTTAGTAAGCTTTCATTGTGTAAAGAACTTGGCCGTTAAGTCCAGAGGGCCCATGAGAGACAACCCCTAAGTCTTTGGAATCTCCCAAGTGATGGGAGTTGAGTTTAGGCTGATGTCTCAGTTACTTTCTCATTGCTGGGACGAAATACCCAACACCTGCAAGTTAAAGGAAGAGAGGTTTATTTCAGCTCCCAATTCGTAGAGGTTTCCGTCCATGGTAGCCTGGCTCCAAGGCAGGGAGGGCAACATGGGAAAAGAGAATGAGCTTATGGGAGAAGAGGCAGGAAGCCCCGAGGGAGGCCTCAAGAGGAAGGACGCGCGCACGGAGGCACGCACAAACACTCCTCCAGGCCACGCCCACAGTTACTTATCTCTTCCCTGAGGCTTCACCTCCCAACATCATGTCCAGCTACAAACCCCTCAGCAGACTAATCCAGTGGTCTCACAGACCCATGACCCAGTAACTGCCCTGAAAGCCTCAGCTGTGGGGGACAGCTGAGAAGGTGACTCATGGCGGTGCCTGGGTACCAGGATGTGGGCTGGCCTCATGAGAAAGACTGATCATGTGATTGGAAGGCTGGAGCTTGGAGTATCTCTGGGGAGAAGAGGGGCACTGAGATGGGCACAGAGCTCAGACACGACAATGATTTGATCACCCACGCCGACATGACAGAAGCCTAATGAAGGACTTGGCACCGGAGGGCAGGTGAACTTCCTGGCCGGTAGTCACGTGGCCATGGGCCAAGAGGAAGCTGCTTTCCTGAGGACATGAATATTTCACATTTGAGGCCCTCCCAGACCTCCCACCGTTCGGCTGGTCCTGAGAAGGAACTAGAATTGTAAGTATTTTCCTGAATTTTGGGAGTTATTTTAATGAATTTTCAAACTGAAGGACGTCTATTTTACACAGTGGGTCAGCAGTGCAGGTGGGCTGGAACCCTGGCGCTTGTGGCTCACTGCTAAGGAAAAGGAGCTCTGCAGACAACTAGGCTTTTGCCCTCTGAGGTCCGTGCTAACGCGAGCGTTGCTTTGAGATTTAGCCCAGGTTTGCAAGACATGTGCTAAGTGCTCCATAAACAGGAATTCATTTAATGTTCATGGCGGTGCTTTGAGGAGGATACTATTTCCTCCTCATTTCACAGGCGAGGAGGCTCAGGTTAGAGGACTGCCTGACTTGGAGGTGGGAGAAACCGCTGTTGCTTACCGGTGCGCGCTTGCCGTTCATTGTAATTGCATTTGTCTTGGGGAACTGGCACCTGTGCTTAGTGCATCTTGCTCATCTCTACTCCTCCTTCCCTTCACTTCCCCCCACCCCTCTCCCTGCTGCTCCCTCTCCCTCTCCGCTCCTTGCCAGGATCCGTTCTGATTTCCAGTCACGGTCGGTCCTGTTCTCTACCCTCTCTCTCTCTTCCTCTCTGACTCTCCCCCTCCCTCCTACCCCTTTCCCCCCTCGGCTCTGTTAATTATTTATAGTTTGGATTTCTCAGATTAGAGAAACCATGTGATATTTAACCTTCAGTGTCTGATTTCACGTAGCACCCTAGTCTCCAGATGCATCCGCTTTCCTACCAATGAGTGACATGCATGCTCCTTTATGGCTCAGGAGTGCCTCCTACTGCACATATGCCGCATTTTCTTCAGCCATTCGCCTCTGATGGACACCTGTTTCTGCGCAGGTCCCCGTGGGGTGGGGGAAGAGGCAGTGGGGTGGGGGAAGAGGCAGTAGGGAAGGGAGATTGGGAGAGAAGAGAATCCATACTAACTGCAACAGACTTGTGAGATTTTCATTTTTATTTTCAGTAGCAAACATCTAATAGCTGTGTATTGGGTACCAGCTAGGTGCCCAGCACAGTGATAGAAATAGTAACAAACAGGACTTCCTGAAGCCTCTTCCTTCCTTCCCGAAGTATACAACCTACCAAGGGAGACAACATCACAGAAGTACACAGTTGCCTTTCTGTAATTGTGCTGCTTGTGTGTTGCTTTAAGGCACATGATCGGCCTGACCTGTGGATATGTTTCTAGCCATTTGATTGTATTACGCTGTATGAGTGGCAGGGTTCTCTGGGATGGCTAGGGCCAAACTCCTGTTTTTCACCTTCTTGCCCAGAAATCTTCAAACTGCAGCCCAGACAGCAAGGAAGGAGTCAACTGAGAGCAGTGCTGACAGTGCTGTTCTGCCGCCTCCTTCACCTGGGGCTGGGGCTGGGGCTGCTACAAGATGCTTTAGCTTTTGACTTGCAGAATCTGAGACCCTTGAAGACAAAAGGGATGCCCTACTGTCTCCCTGCAGGGTTTGTGAGGAGACTTTTCCTGCATTTTAAAAAAAATGAAATTGTTGTATTGAGATAACTAGATTCCCGTGCAGTTGTAAGACGTCACAGTGGAAGTGTCCTTGCACTTGTTGGCTGGTTTCCCCCCACGTTAGCATGTCGCAGTGCTTCTCTCACAGCCAGGAAATTGACAGTGATTCAAGCCACCAATCGTATTCAGATCTCACCAGTTTTACTTCTACTCAGGGTATGTGTATTTTATGCAATTTTACCATACATGCAGGTTTATGCATCTAGCATTGCAGCCAGTAAATACATTGAGCACTTCTGATGCCTAAAGATCCCACATAATAATTCCATGTGTGTGTATGTGTGCACGCGTGTGTGCCGGGGCTACTTCGGATGAACCTAGGGCCTTGTGCTGGGTAGATAAGTGCTCTATGACTGAGTGACACCCCTGGCCACATTTATTGTTTTCTATTTTGATATTAGGTCTTGCTTAGTTGCCCAGACTGGCCTCAAACTACCATCTTCCTGCCTCAGCCTCCCCTGTAGCTGGGATTACACGTATGCACTAACATACCCAACCCAGGCCTTATAGTGCCTTTTATGACACCCACCTTCTGTCCTACCAGAGCCCCTGCCAACCTATAATCTCTATTTCAAAATTTTTGCATTTCAAAAATGTTATATAAATGGAATCATGTACTATTTTGTTTTTCAGAGGAACTTCTTACATCATAACACTCCAGACCAGATAATTTTTCAGAGATCCAGAGAATCAATAACAGATACAAGTATAATCATGGAATTATAGATTTTCCAAGTACAGTGTTTTTCGGAGTCAATACATCCAAATCATGGAAATGTTGTCCATTTAGTAGCAGTAGAGTTCGGACTTCAGGGAAAATTATTTGTTGTCATCCCACCTTGAGTCTTATAAAAATTAGAAAATAAAAATAAAATAGGCTGAGCACATAGCTCAGTGGTGGAGCAGTTGCATAGCTTACTCAAGGCTCTGGGTTCCATCCCCAGCACCAATACAGAGTGTGACTTAAAAAGATGACTGTTTAAGTTTAAAAAATCATTATAGTAAAAGACACTTGGCTAGAATTTCCCTCATAAACTATTTCCTGTCCTTTTCCCAGCACTCGTGCAGCTTTCTGAAACAGCTCTGGAAGTCTTCGTCCATGACTGTCTTAGTTGTGCTGCTGTGACTGCCTCACTATACTGAATTGATTAAAAATGTTTATCTTTCACGGTTGTTTCGTCTTTTGGGAAGAGCCAGAAGTTGCATGGTACTAGATCTCACGACTAAAATGAATGAGGACACAATGGTTTTGGCAAAACTGCCGCAAACTGCTTCAGAAAGTGGCAAGAGTGATGGGATACGCGTGTTCAGATCCAGGGGAAGTGTTCTGGGGGGACTAGTGGCAGTGTGTCTTCTGGTGTAACAAAGTTTTACATTTACACTCCCTGTAGTTTTTGATCACACCTCATACGTAAATGCTTAATTACATGCATGCTGTGAACAAAATTAAAATTCATTCCTTAGTATAAGCCCATCATAGATGAGCATAAATGACAAAGTATGGGTGATGGGACTTCTAAGTTTATACTGCCTTTTATCAAATCAACTGCATGAGATTTCTTGGGGAAAATTTTCTGTTGGCATTACTTTTTATCTTCTTTTGTCAAGCTGATTTTCAAAGAGGGTTAAAAAGGCTAAAAGGCAAAAGCTGATGAAAGCAAGGAGTAGGTAGTTTAGAGTCTTTTAGGATGAAATGCAACACGTTACTCACGTTCCTTAAGTTTAGGAAAGGCATGTGGCATACTTGGCTTGAATGTCAGTTTGATGTGGAGCACAGTGCTGTGAACTGGCCCCGGTGGTCTTCTGGGCAGCAGCAACTTTAAAATTCAGCACTGAATCTTTCAGCAGAGAATCCTGCTAATTTTCCTTGAGGATGCTTCTGATAAGGGACACCACTGGAGAACACGCGGCCAGTGTTTTGCTGTTGGAGCTGCCACACAGCAACCACTCAGGTGACAGACCCAGCCCAAGGGAATGCAGATCACCCCGCTAATGGTGTAAAACATTTGACTCAGCTATGCGAAAAGATACAAGTGTGAGCTCTCAGATGTAGGCAGCTGCTCTCAGTCTGTGCCCCAAGCACTGGCAGATGTGACCTGGCTCAGAGTGTGCTCATTCCACTGGCAACATTAGAATGACCTGGGAACTTGTCAGAAACACAACCTCCTGAATCAGAAATTCAAATTGGAGCTGAGAAATGTGCTTAAAGAAGCCTCAGGTGATTCCCACACCTGTTAATTTCTGAGAACTATTGCTTAAGTGCCATCTGTTACCTGTCCCCTGTACATCCCGTAATGTGGCTGACTACTGTAGCTGGTCCCTCTCCCAGTTGCAGTTTTGTTTTCCAGTGTCTTGATTACTTGAGCTCAAATCTAGTCTGAAAATATTAAATGGAAAATTCCAGAAACAGTTCGTGAGTTTTAAATAACTTTCATTATAGCATACTGTTATAAAGGATAAATTTTATAATGAGTTAATCTCTTACTGTGCCTAATTTATAAGTTAAACTTTATCACGAGTATGTAAGTATAAGAAAAAGCATAGCAGTGGTGCTACACTTTGTGCCTGGAATGTCCCCCAAATGTACACATCTACAGGCTTGCTCCTTAGCTCGGGGTTACTGGAAGGCAGTGGAACTTCAAAGAAGTGGGGTCTGGTGGGAAGTCTTTAGGTCATTGGTGGTGCATCTTTGAAGTGTACTGTGGGGTGTTTCTCTCTTCTCGTCCTCATTTTCTGTCTCTTTCCTTCCTGTCTGCCATGGGATGAGCAGCTTGCTTCACCCTCTGCTGCCTGTCGTGATGTGCTGACTCACCAGACTCAAGAGCAATGGGTCCCCATGCTCATGGACTCAAACCTCCACAACCACCAGCCAGAGGAACCCTTTGTCTTTTTAAGTAGATCATCTCACCTTTTTGTTACAGTAATGAGGCTAACTGGTACTATCTGGGATTTCAGGCATCCACTGGGAGTTTTCCAATGTATCCACAGTGATAAGGGAAGGGTGGCTAATGTGTAAGAGTTCTTTTAGTCAAGTGTCATAGCTCAAGTCAATTGCTAAACAGTCAGGTACTGGAAACCCAGTGGGGCCAGTCTGAGAGTTAAAAAAGTCTCTTTAAAGACAAGGTGTATATGTGTTGCAGGTCAAGAAAAAAAATGGGGCAGCCAGGGAAAGATAATTTACCTTTCACCAACAGACTAATTCATGGACTGCTCCAAAAGAACTTTGGAATTTGTAATCAGGTGACTTTGATCAAAGTAAGCCTGTGGCTTGACTGTTTAGAGCTATGTATGCCCTGTCAAATTAGTTGTGTGGCAACTGCACCTCAAGCTTAACTTGGACAGACAGGCCTGCCAGGCACAAATTTCTCAAGGAAATGATATGAGGGAGGACAAGAATTATCCACGGCATGACTGTGAGGACAGATGACACTCAGCAGGAATGGCAGGCCAAATCTGCAAGATCCATAATGCAATTGGCAAGCCCTGGGGACCTGGCCTCATCCAAGTGGAAGAGGCAGCATGGATGAGCCATCAAATTAGCTCACCAGGCTGGAAAAGAAACAAAGCTTTCAACCCCCACTCCCCCATAAGAAACAAAAATTAAAAAAATTAAAATATTCCCAAAGGAATCATAATAGAAGCAGAGATCCTGGAGACGTAATAGCAAAAATGGCCAACATCTCAAATTCTTCTCACTTCCCATACACCTTCTTTTGGCCTCTCTCCTGTAAGTGAAAGATGAATTTTTGCGAGATTAGGTAGCAGTTGGAATTAGTTTTATTCACTAGCAGTATTGGGAATAAAGGCAGAGCCTGCAGGAATGTGGGCTCTGCAACAAGTAATCATTATTGCAAAATCAAATTCCCCATCTCATCTCTGATATGCCTGTATGTAACCCTAAAGCTGGGCTTCACAGTGTTATAAATCCAGCGTACAAGACATGGAACAGTGGGATATGGAGCCCCTTGTGTATCTAAAAGCTCTGCCCAGCAAGAGAGATATATGATGGTAACTTTCTCCCCATTGCTTTTGCAATAAAATTCACCCAGAGCTCCAGGAGGAGTTAGGAATGTAATTCCACATCAATAAATCAGGACTAAAATTAAGATGGCCAGATATGTAGCAGCCTGCTCAGGTGTATGGAGAATTTGAAATTTAGTACCCTGGTAAATGGGTAGCAGCAGACTATCTAATTACGGAGAGAAAGAAGAAATACTGCTCTCTGGGGTAAGAAGCTAAATGCTGTAATCCATTAAGCCACCACATCTCTGCCAAAGCTAGATTAATATTAAAGTTCATGTAACATCTGATTTTTTTAAAGGAAGGAAGTCAGATGCTAGGGAAAAGCTGTAGTTTACAACGCTTCCAATTTGACTGCCTGTCAAACAGTTGTGCATTTTACCTTGTGGTGTAATGTACATATAGCTGATTATAACACAGTTCTGTTCTAACAGTCTGTGTGCTTCAACTTTTATCAACACATCTTCAAGCCATGCTGATCAGACTTTTAGCAGGGGTGTTATGAATTTGATATTCTTTTAAGAGGAGTAGAGGATATGATGCCCTAGCCCAGGGTGATCCTTCCATTCACCCTCTTATTTTCCTGTCTTTGTCTCGGTAGAAAACCCATTGTGCCTGAGGACTGTGGCTGACCACTACTTTGGGAAAAGTCTAGGAAGGTCTGGCAGCTTTAACAAGGAGTAAAAATGCCAACCACACATACAGTAGTCTCTCCTCTTCCAAGGTTTTGCTTACCATGATTTCGTTTCCTATGGTCAACCATGGTCCAAATACATTAAATGGGAAATGCCAGAAATAAACAATCCATAAAGTTACATTGTGCACCACTCTGAGTAACCTAATAATGAAATCTTGCCCAGGATGTGAATCACCCCTTTTACCAGTATAACCATATATGCTACCCACCCACCCAATAGTCACTTCACTGTCATATAAATTGTGTGGCATCGGTATATTATTAGTAATTGTTCTATCATTAGTTAGCATTGTTAACCTTATTGTGCCTGATTTATAATTAAGCTTTATCATATGCATGATAGGGAAAAACAAAATATATAGAGTCCTGTAATATCTATGGTTTCAAGCATCAGCTGGGAGTCCTACAGTGTGTCCCCCTGTGGAGAAGGGGGACTACTATACCTGTTAAAAATCTAAGTCTAGTCATTTTTACTGTTGTACTGGCCGGGGATGGAGTGTCAGATCCTGGATTGACTTTCATTCTTGAAATGATGGCATCTTGTCTACTAGTGTGACACAGCTACTCAGAGAGGTTAACAATCACAGAACCTCATTAAATACTTCATGAGATCTTGGATACTTTGGGTGTAACTCTGCTTTTGGACAAACAGCCTTCTGACATTGCTCGCAGTTCTATTATTTCTATTTGTTTTAAAGTTGGTATGTATTGTAATTAATGGATAAACTCCTGACTCCTTAAGAATGACCCTCCCTTATTTGGGATTTTTGCGGCTCCTGATAGTTGCAGATGGAGTGGGGCCTATACTATAATTAGGGTGATCAAATCAACTGGAGTAACAACATGGGTGACAGGTTATCTTCTAACTCCAATCACGTAATTCTCATTCATTGAAGTCTTGATCAAATTGAGATGCTGATCAACATGCGGGTTTCTGCCTTCTTTAGATCCTAAGTTAACGTGTAATAAATTTAATGTTGTAAAACACCCAGCACATAGCATAGAGCACAGCAGTCAACCCTACCCAACTATTTTTATTTACTTTCAAAGAATGCTGGAGATTGGCAGCTTCCCAAAGGATACTTCTCTGCTTTAGGAATTTGCACAAATTCCTGGATTGTAAACTCCCTAAGAGCAAGTACATAACTGAGTTATCCCCAAGACCTAGCAGGGAGTCTGGTACACAGAAGTGCTAAATAAACATTTTGGAGGGATGATCAGTGTTGCAGGCTTCTGTCAATTACAGGAAGAAGAACCAGCACGCACACACACAAATGACTACACTGATAGTCTCTGATGATTTAAAAAAAGAAAAATATTGTGGTTTCTCTTTTTTCAAACTTGAAAGATGCGAGGATCAGATTTAAAAAATAACGTAACATGTTCTACCCAAGTCACAGGATCCTCTGCTACCGTCTATCTTGGCAGAGATGGGCTACCATGCCGAGTAGGGGGCATTCCAGGAACGGCAGGTGGAAAAAACTTGGCTTCAATAAATTCTTCCATAGCGGTTTGTCCCTTTGCTGATCAACCACTGTGTATAAACACAATGCTAGGTAATTTTAGCACATTCTCACTGCAAATAAAACAGCAATGAGATCAGTAATCCTTACCCCTTATGAGTAATTCCATGGGCAGTCACTTATCCAAGGTCTAATTATTAATACATGGTGAGGGTGATGTGTTTGACTCCACTTTTTCCAAACTGGTTTACCAAACTATAACTCCCCTACCACAGAGCTTACCATTTGAAGTATTCAAAGGCTTTTAATATACTCAATATATATCCAATATATATTGAATGTATTCACAGAATAGTTATTTTAACCAATGCCTAGAGCAGTTTTTCTGAGATTGGTAAAAGCTGATCTCACAAAGTGAAAAGCACAATTACACTAGCACACCTGTAAAGTGATTTATAGGTTAAAGTAATTAAAGGAGTAAATTCCCTTAAAACACTTAGAATAGTGTGCAAATGTACATAGAGTAAATGTACAGAAAATGTTACACTTTGTTAAAAGGTAATTACCAGACCATTGTAATTATATTCTGCATATTTCAGGATCCAAAAATTAGCTTCTGAATTATGAAAATTACACTGTGGTCACTGAAAAGTTATTCTATTCCAATTCTTTGTAAAGTTCATGATCCACATGTCAACAACTTAAGTTTTTACCATTTTACATTCTGAGATCTTATTTTTTTCTGAGAGAGTCTCATTATGTAGTTTAGGCTGCCCTTGAGCTATGTAGCCCAGAATGGCCTCAAACTTGCAGCAATCCTCTTGTCTCAGCCTCCCTAGTGCTGAGATCACAGATGTGGTCCACCGTGCCTGGCAGAAGGTATTTTCTGATTTGAGCATCACTCACTGTTTCCTGAGACAGTGTTTAACTAGCACCCCTTTTTCCCTTCTCCCTCACTGACAAGCACAGCCTTTATTCAGGAGGCATTGTGCCTACTGAAAGAAGGACATTTCTGACCTCCTAGTGGGGGTGGTCCAAGAGCACATTCTGGAAAAGATCCTTCAGGTGATCTGTTAGTAGAGGGCACCATGGGCCTCCTTTAATTTTTTGATGTTAATCAGAATTGGTATTGAGCTCTGACACTGACACTAGAATGTAACTTAACGTAAGAATGGAAACTGCTTGTTCAGTATGGAGCTGAGACAGGACTTACCAAATATGGCTTAATCTCCACATTTATATGAGCTAAACACAACCCACTTTGGCATTGTATGTGGTCTTCTTGCTATGTACAGCTGTACCTAATTGTAATTTACACTTATGTTTCTCTTTGCCAATTCAAAATGGGGCCAGAGCAGTGCACTGCTTTAAGAAACCCATGCTGAGCACCTACTCTGGTGTGCCAGGCACTGTTCTGAGTGCTGGGTATGCAAGGGAACAGACAGTCTCTGCTTTCAGGATATTCAATCTGGCAGAAGAGAGAAAACAAAAACCTGCACAATGAGTTCCATGCCAGAACTGGAGGCCCAAGGGGACTGGTTGCTCAGGATACACTTAACCTCTAAGGGTAGGACAAAATTAATATGGAAGAAGTTACTAAGTAAGAAAGGGCATTTCAGGAAGAGAAGTGCCAGACACGAAGAACTCACAATGCACAGGGACAATTCTGAGAACAGCAACTATTTCCCGAGGACACTGAGAACATCATCAAACCCAGTCATGGGGAACCTTTTAGAGCCTCCAATGGTAGGAACAGCCCGTGTGCCATCAGTTCCCTGCCACTGATCTAATCATTGGCTACAGGAGCCAAGTTCTTATCTTCCCACCACCCCTGCGTCCTCTAAGACCTATGTGGTGGGAAGTCTTGGCACACAGTGCTGGGCAGCAGCTGTTGGATCTATGCTGTGCACTTTGATAAGGAACTGAGCAGCAGATGAAGATTCCAAGGGGGGTTGAAGGGGGACGAGGAGGGCATTAGCACAAGGGGACTGCACTCTGCTGAGTGCACGGCTGGGAAGTGAAGGCTGGGCGTTAGCCCGCCCTGTCCTGCTTCTCTCCTCCGCTGTGCAGGGGAAGAAGTGTTGGAGGGAGGATTCATGATCTAAGATATGGAGATGGAACTTGCCCCTACGGTATGCATTAGAACTCCTAAGATGAATTTAAGCCCCATAGTTTCTGAACATGAAAATACAAGTCCACGGTTTCTAATTTAGGGGCCATTTTACAAAATTAAAAATGTTCCCACAGGCAATGAATCAAGAAATTCAACCCTGCAAGAATGGTCTTGACTTATTGACCTATTAAAATCTCTTGACTCAGTCTCTTGACTCAGTAAGATGAAGGACAAAAATGTGGGGGGGGACACTTTATAATCCTCACTTTCTTATAAACAAGCAAAAATTAAATTGCCTGGAGAAGAGAATGGAAACTAATCTTTACTGATAGCTATGGGTTATACTTTAGGCTTTTCCACATATATTGCCTCTTAATCCTGCTCATTTATAAAGCTT
This sequence comes from Dinomys branickii, assembly GCA_004027595.1. Lineage (NCBI taxonomy): Eukaryota > Metazoa > Chordata > Mammalia > Rodentia > Dinomyidae > Dinomys > Dinomys branickii. The sequence goes on from PVLD010004437.1 coordinate 98,941, forward strand.
GTTGATTTGTACAGATAAAGTAAGGTTCACCACTTCACTTAAAATCAATAATGGCTATTAAGTGACAAAAACAGGACTCAACCAAAGTACTGCATAATTCCTACACACCTGCTCTTTCCAATGGAACTTTCACTGCATACTGGGTAGGCTCAGCATCAGCACCAAAGCATTAGACAGCAGTAACCAACCAGTAAGGGGTCCACAGACTCTCCCGTTTGGACAGAGCAACTCTTTGGCATTTTAATAACTGACTATTCATTCAGCTGTAAGAGTTACAAAATATGTAGATCCGTTGATAAAGTATCTTTGTTTTGCACAGTAGTGCTTTAGCAGCCTTGCTAAGATAGCTAACTTTCAGTTTAGTAGTAGGTTTAAAATTAGTGGGATAGTGGCAATTCCCATCTCTTTGGCAACTGCATATTCCAACAGCCCAACAACAAAGAAGAATCATTAACTCGAGAGGAATGTACTCTATTCCAGTCCCCTCCAGGGCTGTTCAGTAGTTACTTCCACCCCAATGGATACTGAATACAGGAAAGAAACAAACAAGAAGTTGTTTTTAAAATCACATTTACTAGCTCACATAAATATCTGAAAACAAATACATCCGTCTTCCTTTCTGTATCACTGGCATAATTTATCACAGTTTTTAATAAACTACTGTAAATATCCATAAGAGGAAAATGAATTTTAAAATATGAAAGGAGTTAATAAATAGCCAAATAAGTCAATCATTCAGAGGATGATCTAAATTTGTTTTAAGATTAAGCCACTGATTTGCAACCTTTATTAAAATAAATTCACCTATAAAAACAAGGAAACTTATGGTCTGATCAACTTTTTTTGATAGCAGTTTAGTTTTTACATAAAAAAAACTTCAAGACTTCAACTTATGAACAAGTAAAACATTGACTGAGTTTACATTTCTAAAATTCTATCGGCTCCGACAAATGACTGCATATCAATTTTGTTAGTCCTGTGTAAAGAATACATTTTCTATTTAAACACTTTTAATCACACTTCTGTAGGGCATGGGTAACTTCTAGTGAGAATTGGAATACAGTCTGTTCTTGATGAAGACAACACTAGACAGGTGTTGCCTGATGCCTGGGTAGTGCTGAATGTGACAAAACCAGCGAGACACATTAAGATATTTCTCCTTTTCTTGGACTGTCAGGTCAACCTAAGTAGAAATTAAAAACACACACACATAATATCAACATTCTATTAGCACAACTATGTTTGACAGAAATTGAAACAAAAAACCCAACAGTTCTCAAAAGTCAACATATTTAAATAAAAATTTCACCCACTTGGGAAAGTTGTTTTAATACAGTTATGTTCAGTTTAAAACCATTTGTGTTTTCTAGGAAAATAAGTTCTCCAAAATGCAAAATTTACATTAATCCAGGATTTAGAGGCCCAAAGTTTTTTACTTTATTGCAAAAGAAAATGGGAAAAGGGAAGAGAGTAGCTTCCAAAAGACTAGGACAGAGAAATAGCAAAGAAGTAGATTTACTGACATCTAACATAATAAACAAGGGAGCACCTAAGGGGGAAAATATGTACACACACATGCCTGATGAATGTAGACTACTGCCACCTTTCTACTGAACTCCGAGGTAAACCCTCAGAACAAGGACCCGTTCAGTTTCAGTGATTATCACTTAGTACAGGAAAGCCTCTTTCTTAGTGTCACAGACTCAGACGACAGAGCTGAGTAAATACCCAAGGACACCCCTTCTAAGTTCTGTTTGCAACAAAGCTGCCTCTTTTAGCAGATGCAGCTTTACTATCAAGCTACAAGGGTGCCTAGAGATCCCAGGTAGAGAGAGGAAATGAAGACTGTAGGTGACTCCCTTGGGCTCAAATTCCAAAGTAGGTGACTACAAGACTTCTAAGACAAATTTTTGAATTATCAAGCTTTCTCAGCTAAAGAGAAAGCCACGAAGGAGTAGTTTTTCCAGTTATTAATTTAACAGACAATGCAAATCTCTATAATACAAAGGGGGGAAAAAAAACCTCGAAAACTTACGTCACCCCAAAGCCCATCAGTAGTTGGCTTATTTGGAGACACTTAGTGAGCTGGATGTCCAGTGGATTTTCAGAATTTAACATATACTTGTGCCTATGGGCAAACATGTTGCTAAGTTACTAGACTAACAAAAGTCACTTTAGTCTCTCAGTAATTATTAGAGAATACAATTTAATATTAACAATAAAAAGGTAGACAGTATTTTCTTTAAAAATATCTAGTTGAACTCCTATTTGCTAGCTCTGTTTACTTATATCGTTAGTGAGAATTTTACTGCTTGTTACATAAAAATATAAATTTCAGGTTTTAGTAACACACAGAAGCCCTGCATAAAAGCTCAGTAGCAAATTACAGAAATGTATTCATTTTGGCTGAGGGGGAGATAAATCGTGTACAGTTATCAGGAAGATGTTACTATCACTGTGTCACGTACAAATATAATAGTCTATGACACAGAGACAAACTAACGTATTAGTCATAAAGACTCGTCAAGAAAGTCTTTTTCAAACGTAAAAGCTAACTTAATCAAGTGAGAGCTCTTGGTTTCACATATTCCTAATTATCAGGTTTAAAGTAACACGAGCACCTGACTAGTGCACTGAAATAGGAGACACTAAGTAACTGTTTACAGGTCAGAGTTACTAGTTTACATTTCAAAGTATTTTAAAAAATATTTTGTAAAAGAGCTAATTTTTCTTCTTTTTCCTACAGCTTAATCACAGGTAAATTTCACCAAGGACTTTAAAAGAAAATGAAGGATTCTTTTAAACGCTGGAGACTGAACTAAAGGCCTTGAGAATTCCAGGCAAGTGCTCTACCTACTGAGGAATAGAGTGACAACCTCAGAAAACGTTAAGACTTGTTTTTACAAAACTTGAAGATCGTGTGCGGGGTTCACTGGCAGAGCATGTGCCCACCATGCTCGGGGCCCTTGGCTTAATCCCTAGGACTATAAAATAAGTAAATAAATAAAGGTGCAACCAGTAGAAAAACAAAGCTGTAAACCTAGATCTAATGGGAAATGGAGGTCAGTTTTCTTATAATAAAACGAATTATTCAATCCTTAGCGTGCATGCGTACACACACACACACACACACACACAATTTTAGCAAACCTCTCTGCTGATAGTTGAAGCAGTAAGATGTAAGTTATTTTTATTCTAACTCAATTTTGTATTTTTGCTGAAATACATGATTCTAATCTGACTTCAGATAATTTTTTGGTCTTTTCAGAGCTCTTTTAATGTCTCCATTTAGCCATTTTGTGAGATATTATTTTCAAAATAAAGTAAAACACAGAGGACTAATTGTTTGATCTATGCTTAATTTCTCCACTCAGAGTTTGAACCAGATGAAAAGGGGAATACGTATTTAACATTTACATTTCAGAATAGCACCTGCTAACACAGGACTAGTGAACACTGACATGAGGCCCATTATTTACAACACTAACAACAACATTCAACACAAAGAGAAATACTCAACTTAAAACTTTCATATTTGGAGTATGAACACAACAAAGTAGAAAATAGTTTTTATTTCAAAACTGCCTAAAGCTTCTTACATCTTCCAATTTACTCCAGCATTTTAAAACTAGAAGATCTATCACACAATGTTTTCAGCTGATCTACTTTCAGGAATGTACACTTAATCAATGTCCCTCAGAAAAAGTTTGCCAGAAATACACTGAGCTTCTCTGACAGGCCCCACAGGCACCACTTTAACCTCCTTTTATAGCTTAACCTTTGGAACTTGTCTCTGAGTCAGAGAATTATGACTGACCTCAATTTATCTCTGACACTTTCTGTGTAGACATTTTACATATGAAATTACTACAAACAAACCAAACAACAGATAGTCCCCTCATCACATTTACCATTTTTAACTATTTTTTGATGGAATCCCTGGACTATTTAATACTGGTTTTCCGCCATCCCTTTCTCATTGGCTAATACATTTTTCCCTTTCTTACAACAGGAAGTGGAATGGAACTGATCTAGTTGCCACTTCCTGCCTATTAGTGGTCTGCATGCCAGTGTGTCTGAGGTGGTGCCTGGCTTTTGTCCTAAGCTTTTCTTTTTGTTTGTACTGGCACTCCATTATTACTTTGAACCTTAAAGCCAAACAGATAATATTCTGAATTACTAATCTTCCATGAAAACACATGAGAAAGACTAAGTGATCCATTTCAGTGCAATGCTGACTTGTGACCCTTCCAACTGGTACCGGCCTGCTTTTGCAACACTCTTTATGGCTATGCAGTATTCCTCCTTCTTTTCTTTTCCTTCTAAAGAACCGCATATTCCTCTGGCTCTTGGAACTGCAGAACAAATGTATTTCAGCTGATAACAATCATACAGTCAAGCAGCACAGAACATTACAAAGGGTTTTAATAATCTCAAGTAACATTCTGTTCACAGGGGCTACTATCTACTAGTGAAATCACTCCAAGCAGGCAGTGAGTCACTGATGCTATAATCAACAGCCACACTTATAGGTACTGCTAACAAAGGAAGCTCAACATAACATTTCTCAAAGGAATTAAGGCAGGCCAGATCTCAGAATAGTTCAGCCATAGCTAGTACTGGGCTCACAATGAAACAAAACACAGTGGGATTACTGATGGCTCGAGGCTTCCTTGTAATTCTGCTGATTACAAATCATTTAACAATGTGAACAACTAAGTGAAGGAACGCATGAAGCCACAAATAAATATACTGCTAAACCAAACAAGGACTCTGGTGAATTTGAGCAGATGGCCCATCTAGACTTGGTGTCTCCTTACCTGAATGTAATGCCTAGCATCTGCAATCCTGTCACTGTGTGGGTTTCAGTCTGGGAGGCCTGTTCCATGAGAAAGTCTTTATGTGTCAATATTTTGCCTGTACTTGACCAGGAAGGAAGAGATGCTTTGACTCACGGTAGGAACAAAGGGATGGTCAGCAGAATTACTTGGGTATACTCCACTCAGGATTGGTTTGAAGAAGATAAGCACACATTTAATTAGAATATCCTAGTCACTAGACATAAAGAGGATATACATTTCAAAGTGGGAAATATAAATAGGTACAGATGGGTGAATATTGTTAAGGTAACTCATTTTAACATGTGGAACTGTCTAACCTGTCTGCCTACAAACCAGATGCTCTCCATGGTGCTGAGACTCATCATTAAACAACTCTGCAGCTGGGGCTGGACTGTTGTGTTACAGAATTATGACAGTGTTCAAAAGAAATGCCATACAAACTCCTTTTGTAGTGTTCCCTATCACATGACCTGCATAAGTCATTCAAGAGCAAAACATAAAAACATACACTTGATTTATAAGAGATATACTTTACTATCATCTTTTTTAACTAGACAGGAGAAACGTTCTCATTCATAATGACAGCCGATGCTACAGGAAGCCAGACCTTAGGAGTCCTGACAGACACTCACTGGCCTGCTCACGGTTGCCATGCATTTCTCCTAATAGTGTCTTAAAAAAAGTTAACTAACACCCTTGTGCTACAGATAACTGTGTTTACAAAAAGCCAGTAAGACTGTTGTTTCAGATCCAAACTGTTGGTGAACCCCTCTGTATGGCAGCCAAAATCACAGCAGTATAATCACAGGTCAATTATGGGCTCCCCCAACCTGAAAGCTATTGGTTTGCCACCAGGAGAGGGAAACTTAGATACCTTAGCAGCAAATCCTCTTTACCTTGGAGGCTTTTTCGTTTTGAAATGAGGGAAGTTGTGCCACATCACCATTCTAAAGTCAAAAAGCTACTAAAATATATTGAACCTAGAATGGAATAAAAAGAGGCTGATGTGATCATTCAGCTCTAATTAACTTTCTTTACATTTACATAAAGTTACTTTGCCTTAATTATACTGAACGTTAACTAAAATTAATTTTTACTATATACAACACAAAAGAGGAACTATGAACAGGTAGAGAATGTTATATATACAACACAAAAGAGGAACTATGAACAGGTAGAGAATGTTATGTGTTTCTAATCTCAGTAAAGCATGTAGCTGCCCGTGTCACTGTGCTAGGAGCTGGGGTGGGGTTAGGGCAAAGAGAAATACGACATGATCCTCCTGGTCTCCTCATTTTGTATGAAGTAAGTACTATTCCTTCTTGATGCTCTAGCATAGTGATTAACAGGTCTCTCTTCATAGCCAAGAGTATTGTTTAGGGTGAGAATTCATATGACTGTTCTACTTATAAGTAGGTTTATAGTCACATGTAGAAGATTTTTAAAATAATGAGAATTTCCTTGGGTAGTCAAGGCTGTTCAAATGCTAGAGGATTCTTCACCCTACTGTACCTGCCTCCTTAAATGATCAAACTACCTCTGATCAAAGATTAGCACTATATTTCATTTCTCTCTAATTCACTGTTTTCATGAAAAAGTTTTATTTCCTCAATGAGATTAATGGTTCTTTGAAAATCCCTTGTGGGGTATGGGCTCCAAAACCCCTGTGGGAGTTCCACATGCTTAAGTCTCTTACATAAAATGGAACAGTATTTTCATACAACCTACACACTTCTTCCTGTATACTCTATCTCTGCATTACTTATAATGCCTAATACACTGCAGATGCCATATAGTTATTCTGTACAGATGTAATTTTGTTTAATTATTACTTATTAGTATTTTTAACCTGCATTTTGTTGAGTCTGCAGATGTGGAAGCCGCAGAGATGGAGAGCTGAATGTAACTGTATTGTGTATTATTAGGGTTTCTAACAGCTCCCAGGGGTCCCTCACACACTAAGTTATTTGGGTGAGATCTGGTTTGTCCTGCTCCTTCCAAAAACTAAGTTTTGTGTCTTTGCATATATTACTTGCCATTTTTGCTTTATTTTTTCATAAAATACATTTATAAGCATTTCTTTTTCTATAAAAGGAAAGAAAATAGTACACTAATCCCATCTCCTTCAGTTATGAGATATAAAGAAATAAATGTAAAACTCCTTGAAAAGTATACAAAATAAATTTATTATGCCTCTGGAGGGCTGACTGTATAACATGTGCCAGGAGTGTCAGCCATGCTACACATACGATCTTTGATTCATGTGGTTAATAACACAGTTTCATAGGGGAAGACAGGAAAAGAAACAGGAAAGAGCTTGTCAGTATGATTTGCCCAGGAGTCAGTGCTGGTGCTTAAGACACCTGAAGAAAGACTAGTGAACCAGAGAGGAAGTACAGGCTAGGAGCAGGCTATAAAAGACAGGTGCAGTTCAAGGACAGCGGACAACGAGCCAAGCGGTCTGCAGATGGAGGCTACGCCTGGCTGAAGACCACGGCAGGAGCAAGGCGAGCGCAAGGGGCAGGAGTCAGGAAGGGTCCTCCATGTGACAACACTTACTCAGCAGGGAAGGGGGAACTACTTAGCTATTCAGGGGAGAAAACGTCCACGGTCACAAGAAAGACTGCTTTGGCGGCCATAGTGTCACCTCTGACACTCCATATTATTTGGATCTTTAGCTGGATTAGCAGAGACTGGTGGCAGTGGCAGTGTCACCAGGCACTGCGGGACAAACTGTGAGAGCATAACAGCAGGACCTGACTGACTGGATGGCTGAGATGCAGAATTTAAAAAATGCACGGGCTTCATTTTTCCACAGGGGCGGATGTAGGTGTTGGGGTGATACAAACTCTGGAGCAACCTGCCAGTTCAGGACCTGGTCTGCCAAGTACTTGAGCCCCTCAAAGACAGCTGACTTCCCATACCCCACTATCCCATCGGTAACACGGGGCTGACAATAACAGTGCCTACTTCATAGGCCTGTTACAAGGCTTAAATAAGTTAACATTTAAAGAACATGAAGAATAGTACCAAGAATATGGCAAATGCATTCTACTTGTTTGCAAAGAAATTTTGCATGAGGTACAGTTTTGTTTTTTTGGTACCAGGAATTGAACTCAGGACCTGTGCCTGCCAGGCAGGCATTTGTACCACTGAGCTATATCCCTGGCCCTACATGAGGTACAAACTTTCAAAAGGAGGTAGTAGCTAAAAAAGGGGTTGTTAAGAGGACAAATACATTAACCTGTAAAAAAAGGAAGACCATCCCTTGTGTCCACAAAAAGGAGACAAGTTCAATAAGGATGTATAAGCAGAAGGGCTGGCACATGAGGCAACTAGTTAACAGACAACCTCCACTCCTAGTCAAAAGGAGAAGGCTCTGTGGCTAGGACTGAAGACAAGAGGGGAGGATAAAGGACAGGCTTGGGAAGTGATGAAGGTCTACAAATGTGTGGGGGTAGAGGAAAGAGCCAATCTGTATGCAAATCTACCTGTAATTAGACAGTGCAATTTGTCCCTGGCAACCACTTACAGTTTTGTGATTTCTCCAACACGGCTCAGTTTGTACACAGAATTGGAGACATTTATTTGGAGTGGCGAACTGCTGAGGAGTTACAGGGAAAGAGTCATGGCTGCAGGCCAGAGCAAAGGGGATAAAGATGCTTAAGTACCTAAAGTCAGGCAGAAGGGACGCTAACTTGAATCGGGAAGAAATTTAATATACTTAGGTTTGGAAAACTATGCATCAAATTACATCAGATCAGATCAGGAATTAAGAGACTGAAAGAGCTAGGATACCAGGGTGCAGAAAATGGGCACCCTGGTATTACTATCTCCAGGGGAGTGGCATGAAGATGATAATGCTGAAAGGGTGGCTGGAGAAAAAATTCTGAAAGAAATGCAGAAGCAAAGATTAAGAATTCAGGCAAGTCAGGGAACAGGAGGCAACTATGTTAAGCAGATACATGGAAGGAATTTTTACACAAAATTCCTAAAAACGACTTTTATTTTTATTTGGTAAGTTGAAAATGTAAATCGGATTTAAATTCAAGATAATTAAAAAAAAATCCTGAACATGACAGGAAAAAAAGCAAAAAAACCTATTTGAATACTTACTATAAAGCGATGAAGTCCATAGTACAACAGCATATCTGCTAAGGTAAGGTTATATCCTGTAAGGTAGACTTTATCTTCAAGATATGTATTAAGATCCTAGAAAAAAAAAATTATTTAATTAATTTAAATTTAAAAAGGACAAAGGACAACACTACACTAAAACAGGACAACACTGTTTTAGTCATACTAAAAATATCTAGAAGACTATCTGGTAACAAAACACAGTACTAACATTTAACTTATTAAAGTTAATCTTTGAGATTAATAGAAAAAGGTTCACTCAAAATCACAAACTGTATGCCAATCACATCATTAAAGAAAAAAAAACCACAACAAATAAATGCAAGAGGCTAGATACAGTAGCTACGCCTGTAATCCCCACAGGTTTAGGAAGGAGGATCACAATTTTAATTCTAGGTCAGGGAATTAGCAAGCTTTTATCTCAAAATAAAAAGGGCTAGGGATGCAGCTTAGAGCAAAGGCCCCCTCATTCCATCCCCAGTAATACAAAACAAAATAAAACAAAATCACAGTAAACATTATTACTTTCATTTTAAAGAAAACATTAGACAATGATATTCAAAATGCCATTTATGATAATTTTAAAACATTGTTTTTTGTAATATGCTCATGTTAGATTGTTTCCATTAAAATGTAAAATGCTTGTTAACTATACAATACAAAGAATTCTAGGCTATTGGCTTTTGCAATTTTTGTATATACTTTAAAGAACTTAAAAACGCATGTCATAAAATTTACCATCTTAACCATTTTTAAGTATACATTTTAGTAAGAGTTAAGGATATTCACCTTTTGTACACACAATCTTCAGAACTTTTTTTATCTTGCAAAGCTAAAACTCTACGGCCATTAAGCAACAATTCCCCATTTCTCCCTCACTTTAGGCATTAGATCACCATTCCACTGTTTCTATGAATTTGATTACTGTAGATACCTAAGTGGAATCACATTTATACTTCTGTGATTGGCTTATTTCACTTAGTATATTCCAAAGTTCACCTGAGTTTTTAACATGTCATAATTTCCTTACCTTCAGGGCTAAATTATATCATGCAGTTTGTGTATGTTGCATTTTGTTTATCCATTGATTTGTCAGTAGATGCATGGGCTGTCCCCACATTCTGGCTGTTGCGAATAATGCTTCTATGAATATAGGTGTCTAAGTAGCTCTTCAAGAACATGCTTTGAATTCTCCTAGGTGTATACCAACAAACGGAGTTGCTAGGTCATGTGGTGGGTCTGTAGTATCTTGGGGGAAGTGCCACCCTTATTTTCACAGCAGTTGTATCAGTTTGTATTACTACCAACAGTACATGATTAACAAACCTTTGGTTTTTGCTTTTGTAGTTTTTTGAGGGGTAGCCATCCTAATGAATTTGAGGTGATATCTTAATGTGAGTTTGACTTGCATTTCACTAGTGCTTAGAAATTTCAGCATCTTTTCATAAGCTTGTTAGCAATTTGTAGTTCTTCCTTGGAAAAATGTTTACAAGTCTTTTGCCCATTTTAAAATCAGATTTGTTTTCTTGTTCACTTGTAGAGTTTTAAAATTTGAATATTTACACCTATCAGTCACAACTTGCAAATCCTTTGTTCCATTTCATGAGTAGCTTTGTGAGTGTGTTTATTTTATTGATTGTGGTGCTAAAGAATGGCACTCACACTTGCACATGCTAGGCAAGCAATCTATACCCCAGCCTGATTGTGTCATTTGACACATAGAAAGTTTGAAGTTTTACAGAGTATAACACATCTATTTTTATTTTTGTCACCTGTGCTTTTAACATCAAATGCAAGAAATCATTCCTACCTCAAATGACAAGGGTCTTCTTGTATCTAGGTTTTTGATCCCTTCAGTTAATTTTTGTATATGGTGTAAGGTAAAGGACAATTTCATTAGTTTACATGTGGACATTCAATTTTCACAATACCTCAAAGACTCTAGTTTTACATACCATTTAAAGGTACAGAAAACTTTTGTTTTTAGATGTCTACAAAATGGCTACCAATTTTAAATTATGGTAATATACACAAAAAGAATTCATTTTAAATTAGCAAGACCAAAAAAAAAAGACCCCTAAACACCAATCCACTCCAAACAAACAGCCAGTTATTTAGCTCTCTACACAGCTAATAGGTATATGTGAAGGAAAAATAAACACATGTTAAAAAATAATATTCAAAAAATATAATTCTGAAAAGGTCTTATCTTAAATTAGAAGTACTGTCCGAAGGTTAGGATTTCAACATACAAATTTTGGGGGGACTTAAAACCTTTATACCCTAAAACATCTTAAAGAGCCTGGCACCTCATGGATCAGTAATCAGTAAATGTTTGCTAATCCAAATTTAATCTTTTTGAGTTTATACATATTTTCATGTAAAGATAGTAATTTTCAAAACTGTACAAGAACATGGACTTCTGGGGATGGTACAGATGGGGACACCAAGGAATGTGAACACAAATAAGGAGACACCGCTGAAAAAGTAAATATATCTTCACTTAAATTTAACAATTATGTAAAGCTCTGAAACACTTTCACGTAATTTCTTCTAAAAATAGAATCCCTATTGCTTCATTTACAAAGCCCTTTAATAATGTAGTTTTTATAAACTATGACTAATATTTTTCTGAGTAGTGATTTACAAAAAAATTTTCTTCCAAAAAGACAAAAGAGAATGTTTATTTGATGTTCATTTCCTTGTTTTTGTTTGAGACAGAGCCCAGGCTGCTCTCAAACTTGGCTGTCCTCCCACTTCAGCTTCCCAAGTAGCTGGGATTACAGGCCTGTGCCACTACACCTGGCTCCTTTGTTTTTTTAACAAATCTTACTGATGCTATTACCGAGTCTGTTAAAATATTTCCTTCTATTTTCCCAACTCTTAGTAAACATTTAGTAATATAGAAAAATTGAAAAAGCAGTACAATAAACAATTATGTACCTTCCACCTAGACTCAATACATAGAACTGTTTTGTAATGCCTTATAAAAAATTATATACTACTTTATTTAGGAGGAACCTAATCTTAGCATTGTGGCTTTAACAGCAAAGTAAAATTTTCCCAAATGAGAATTAAGCTGCTTCTTAAATATCCTAAGACCAAAAGATCTAAAATTAAATAATGAAAAGACAGCCCGGTATAAACATAAAACAAAAGATACATACAAGTACATTTTTAAAATAATAAAAATGGCTTTTAAGTATGAAAAATGCCATACCAATAATAATTTTATGAAAAATGGTAAATGAAGAAATGATGTTTTTATTTGCTTCTTCTGGTGCTGCAATTGACATGAAGGAAGAGAAAGCAGCAATACCCAGGTTAGTATGGGAAGAGACCATCTCATACACTGTAACACAGTAGTGATGCACTTTTCTGAAGGACAGAAGGAAGGCACAGCTTTGGGCTTGCACTTTCCCCTGCAGGAACTTAGCCCAGGGAAACAAACGGGGATGTTTACGTAACAGATTACTGTACCCAGGAGATGCCAATCTTTTCAATACAGGTATGTAAGTATGAAAAGAAAATGCGACTATGAAAGAGATTTAATAATTTGTAACTATACTGGTGGGAGAGACATTTAAAATGTTTTTTATTTGCTTATTTGTATTTCTTAAATACAAATAAAGGCAATCTATAATTAATATTGACTATCTTTAAAATACACAATCTGTGTTAGAATAGCACCACAGCAAAAGAAACCAACCCTCTCTTCTGCGTCCATAGGGCCAAAAATCACTTTGCAGTCTGTTCTCTGGACACTGGTGCCCCCCACTAGTCTGATCTCTGTAAAGACAGAAGCCGTTTAAGGCCTCACCAGCCCTGGGGACTGGACTGGGCACGTGGCAGATGCTGTGTCATCAGTACAAATGAGCAAATGAGACAGAGCAAGAGCAAGAAAGACACCTCAAATGGTGGAGGTGTCTTTCACACAAGCTATGGAGGATGGCACGACCCCCAAAGGGATCAATTTTGATATCAAGAATGAATGGTTGATCCTGAGACACCTAAGAAATAAGGCTTGAAATTTATTTTCTGCCAGTCCTTATAGCTTTTAGAACTAAGAATGTATTTGAAATCATTTCCCCCACAAAGTAACGAAAAACATTCTTGCTCAATCTGTATTACCATTAATATAAACTGGAAACAAAATCAGGAAATATGCAGTCATATTGATGACCTCTAAGATTCCTTCAGAGTTGTTTTTAAATTGTTTTAAAAAATCTGTTTTATATAATGAACAAAAATATTTCACTTGTGATGCTTGTTGTTTTTGATGTCTCTGGAGCCAATTATTTGGCCTATATTTTACATTAATAAGTTCTTTTATTCTAATTTGATACCTTTGGTAAGAAAATATAAACCTTAAGATTCTCAAGAGAAGGAAAGTTGGGATTTCTCAGACCAATTTGTTTTTAAACTACAACCTCCAAAGATTCGTATTTCCTCCTGGCTCTGAGAAAACACTTTATCCCCTATCTAGAGAGTCACAATTGCTAAATGGAGAACTAGATATTGAGCCGTGCATCACATTTTTAAAAATCACACAGAACTGTAATTACTGACATATCAAGTATCCTGAAGGAGAAGCTGAAGACACCATGACTGTACACAGAACAAGTAACTGCACGTAGCTGAGGAGATGCAGTCCAGGAAGTATCTGAGGCAGGGTGTCTGGGGTAAGATCTAAAGGGGGAAGGAGGACAGCGGGGTAGAGGGTAATACCAGGTATGGAGTTAGAATCCACAGGTAGATTTCTGCTTACTACTTCATGCAATCCAGAGTAGAAAGAGAAGTTGTGGTACCTTCAAGAGAGCGTGGGTGTTTTCCTTATTGGAGTGTCCGTCTACTCGAGTGACTCTGTATTCTAACCACTGCTGGACCATTGCTTTTTCCTCTGCGGTGCTTCCCAGCAAATGTTCCTTGTTGGCTTGCTTGACTAGGTGAGTTGCTATTGTTGTCAATCCTGTTAGACTTGGGCCATTGTTTGTCTGAAGAACCGGAATCTTAAAAAGAAAACAAAAATTCTTCCAATAATGTAGAAAACAAAGACCAACATGCTCATCACTTCTAAATAATCACTAAATCCCTCAATTGTTTTTTTTAAACCAACCTATTTTACTCAGATACTAAATTACAGACATGTAAGTCAGGAAAATGGTGGTTATATAACTTCTGATTGGATACTAGATGCTTGATGATAAAACTGGTAATAACACTGCAAAATATCATGTTACTTCAAAACTGTTACAAAGTTATGAGAAAGTGGAAATCCTAATACTGTATAAATTTCAATCAAGATTACTTATGCCTGTAAATCAAATCATGTAGCATTACTGAAATGTAAACTCTTAGTGGCTTAGTACAATAACAGTTTATTTCCTACTTATGCAAAGGTTTGGGAGGACTGTTGGGAGTGGCGACCCAGCAATTCCAGCTTTATCCTTGTGGCAACAGTGTCTGTACAGTCACCACAGCTGGGGACTACTGGAGACCTTTGCACCAGCAATCAAGAGTTTTCACCTGGCAGCAATGCCTGTCACTTCACATAGCCCACTGGCTAGAAATAACCAAGTGCCCCAGTGCCCACCGGTTGCCACGCCACCCCAGAAATGTGCAGAGTTATACTGCAGAAAACTGTAACCCCTTCAGGTGCTCAGGGGAGAAAGTGACATACTTAAAAAGCTCTAGCATACTGTCACCAACTTTCTACTCTAAAGAAAATTATTACAAAACTAAACTGTTCACAACCTGCCAAAAAAATTTAAGTTACTTTTTTAATCTAATCATTATAGCTTCTAAGATAGGCAAAAAGTCTCATCTTCATTTTAAATCTTCTCAAATAAACTACTATCTTCCTTTTACATCTTTTTGTAAGGTAAGCTTATCTTCATTTTAAACAACCAAGCTCACCGTGTTTGTAATGGCAGAGTAAGAGCTTGAATAAAGTAGAATTAGCCCGACAGTCTTCCCTCTTTTCTTTACCCAGCAAAGGACATAAATATTAAGCAGCCACAACCACAGGACATATACTATTTTCACATCACTCTTAGGGTTCCGTGGTCTTCAGAGTAATTACTTTTAATGACTGCTTAGACACGTGCCGAGATGTACCCTAATTTAATGAACTGAATCGCTGAATCAGAGCTGAATCACTGGACTGTTTTGAATTTTTACTTATTATTGGCAAGTTGGCAGAGAATGCCTTATTGCTGGCTTATTATTAACCAGTTGTCTACCAGAAAGGGCTAAATCTTACTCTTACCCAATCCCTTTGCCCATATATAAACAGCAACTTTAACAGCTGCCCACCACTAACATTTTAATTAAAAACCAAACAAATGCCACACTCTGAACCAACGTCCTCACAGTAGGGCCTCACACTGAAATTCTGGGTTTACCTTGCATCATATCGCTCCTACTAATGATTGCCTTTGTATCCCAAATTTTCCAACCTCTCATAATTTACTGGTTTTTACCTATCTTTCAAACCCCGATCCCTTAAACACCAGTTCCTTATGTGAAAAACAAAGCTACTATTTTTTAAAACCAGGTATTAACTTCCTTTTCTACAGTCCTCACTAATCTTGTGTTTTAAACGAATTGCATCGACTGCTTCTCATACTCGCTAATAAGCTCCATGAGGGCAAGACTCAGGTCTCGACAACGTATCCTGTAAAAATAAAGCCAGCGAGGTAGTAGTGACTGAGGAGGAATATGGGGATCGAGGACAAAACAGAAGAACAACACTTTGGAGCCACAGGATCTCAGCAAAGTCGCTAAATCTTAAAGGCTTCCGGCTAACTCGGTTGTAAAAATTACACTGTCCAGATACGATTTGTTTTCGCTTTTTAAGACAGCGACTTGCTCGGGCTGGCCTCGAACTCGGTAGCGATTCTTCTGCCTCAGGCTCCCGAGGGCTGGGATTATAGGCGTGTGCCGCCACGCCCGGCTACGACAAAAAGATTCTTTTAACCTGCATTAAGTGAAGGTACAGTTAAGGCAAAAACCTACACGACCTGGAAAAAAAACTTCATGGGAAATCGGACCCGCACACCTCAGTCAGTCTCACACCCTGTAACTTTCCTTTCTTCTCCCTAACCCTTCAGACTGCCTAAGATTCCACCAGGCGTTCTCCCGCCACCCACCCTTCAAAGTAGCACGTTTTACTACTGCCCTTTAAAGCACCGCCGTGTTCGCCTACACAGCCAAAAATCCGGTGGGTGGCGCCCGGGGCACGGCCGCCTGGCCCCCGGCCCGCGCCAGCTACCGGGAAGCGGCCGCGCCGGGACTGCATGAACCGAGCGTCGCGGCCCACGCAGTCGCTGACCGCTAGCGCGCGGCCTCCAGGGTTCTCGGAGGGCTGGGTGCCCCGCACACTGCATTCGTCTGCCCCACCTGGGAAGCTGACAACCTCGCGGGAGGTAAAGTTCCGAACGAGGCCGAGGGGGACAAGCCGGCGCCGCGGCCACCCACGTGGGGAGCCGGGAAGCCGCATCCTCACGCCCGCCCGCTGGTCTTGTCCGGCTCGGCCCAGAGTTCACTTCTTCCCCTGCGCGTCGCCTCTGCTGTTCTTACCTGTCGCTCGCCCTGAGCGCTGTACTTATTCCCCTTACTCAGACCCAGGGATTTCTCCAGCAGCTTCAACTCCGCGGCCGCCGCCATCTTGCGGCCTCAGAGCTGACAGAGGGCGGAGCCCGCACGCTGAAGACCGCGCCGCGGGCGGAGACGGAAGTCCCACCCCCTCTAACGTCACCGGCTACTGGCCGAGCAGAAGAGCACGTGAGAGCGCGCCTGCGCGCAGGAGGCAGAATGACGGAAAGGGGCGGGACCCAAAGAGAGTTGGGAGACCTAAGAGATTCTGGCTGGCAGGCTACCCCTCTGGAGCTATAGGGATGTGCTGCGGAGCGAGCATTGGAACGGGGCTTTGCTTGCTGCAGTCGTCTGGCTCTGACAACTTTTTAAGGGCGGACTGTTGGCCTGGCTGCCAGAGTCAGTTCGTTAACTCTTTGGCAGGCTGAGGCTTTATAATAGGAACCGACATTTGCCTTTGGTTCAGAGATCTTACTTGAACAGATTGAATAGTAGGGAGTTCACAGTCCATCAGGACTTTCTAACCTGCGGTGTAATTCATGGAAATTTAAACAGTGCTGTCATGGCGAACTGGAAAATCCAACCCTTAATTTAATCGCATCTGCAGAGCTTTCTTCCGTATAAGATCACGTTTACAGAAGCAAAGGAGTTGGGAGCCAGGGTCCGCCTTCCACACCGTTGCCAGATCACACGGTCTTTCATGAAAATCATTGGTATCGTAGGGCACAAAAATGATTCTTTGCCCACAATAAAATGAAAGTAGGAGCTAGTAATAAAAAATGTGAAGGCTTTTTTTAACCTAGAAAAGTAAAAGCGTTCTATTAACTCCTGGGTCAAAAAGAGAAATCCTGAGTGGAATTGGGTGTTTTATAAGATATAGATATGAGAGACTGTTTAGGAAATATTATATTAATAAAAATAAAAAAGTTACAGTCTAGATAAACAATCTTAATATAAATCTTCTCTATATTAAAACTGAGTGGAATTGGCACTTTGATTCAATATTCTCATAGAACAGAACAGCAAATTCAAATATGGATCCTATTAGACTGTTTAATGTGCAATCACAGTCATGTGCAATCGTTTTCTCCGGACTGCCTTTTTCTTTTTTTTCTGTGGAACAGGTTAGAATCCAGAGTCTTGTGCTTGCTACAGAAGTACTGTTCCACTGAACTACTTCTCCAGTGCGAACAAAGATGGACTTTTTACTAAATAGGGTGCAGTGGTCTCTACCACATAATAAAGCAAAATTATAAATGTATTAAAGATTGCCATGTGAAAAATTAGAACTTAAAAGTAGCAGGCAAATTTCTGGATTGCCTGGGAGGAGGGAAAACTCCTAATCATTTCTCCAAATCCGCAGGTAATGAGGGAGGTGATTGATACGTTTGCCCTCGTAAAAATAAAGATGCTTTTATTTTATTTTATTTTTTGGTGGTACTAGGGATTGAATCCAGGGCCTTTGCCCTGAATCACTTGCCCAGCCCTTTAAATATTTTCTTTTTATTTTGTGACAAAGGTTTACTAAATTCTCCAGGTGGGCTTTGCACTTGTAGTCTCTCTGCCTCAGCCTCCAAGAGTACTAGAATTACAGATATGTACCACCATGCCTGAGTGTACGAAAGCTTTTGAATGGTACTAAAAATAAAAAAAATCATATGTAAGAGTCAGAGAGTGGCTAGTCCCAGCCCTTGACAGGAAATGTATAAGATCATTTTGTAGGAGGAGAAAGTGAAGAAATTAGGTAGGAGTAAAGAGGGGCATCAAAGAATGTTAGGGTCAATAAGAATAATTAAAATGGGTAAGACACTTTAAATAGGTTTAAACATATTTATGATGATACTGAAAAATAAAAACAAGAACAAAACTGAAACAATCCTCTTTAGTCACCTTTGGAAGATACTGGAGATCTAATTCTTTATTTTGAAAAACAGAGTAAAGAAAGAAAGCAACGTTTTTCCTTGATGATGCTGTAGAAACTGTGTTTCAAGGAAGCCAAATCCTGATGGACAGCTTCTCTTTATAGAAGTATTCTAACTAACATAGGAAGATGATACCGGGGAAAGAAACTCCCAGCCTGCTAGATATCTGGTATGAGTTCATGTTCTCTAAAACTGAAGGATGAATTTTAGGAACCATGGGTGTTAAGAGCCGAAAATATCTTCTTTCCCCAAGAGACACAACAGGGGTCCCCAGTGGGTTGCCGAGGAGCCTGCCTTTTCTAGGAATTTTTATAGAACAAATCCACAATGTGAGAGGGTGGGGTCCAAGGGGGGAAACATGGAAAGTCACAAGGTTTGCATGAGGTGGGACAAAACTATGGTCAACCAATAAGATTATGAGCACAATTGCTCAGCTAAAATGGATTAAATCGGGATCAAATGGGAAAGCGAGTCAGGTAGCAAGCAGACATGAATATAGAACTGGGGCTTTTCCTGTAGGAGGCTGGGTTAGTGACTCTTTCAGGCCTTGTAAAGGTGACTGATACCTATTTAGAACATCAATCCCTTAGGGAGTTATTTGGGTGCGTGTTACATCTTTTGTCTTAAGGTCTGGCCTGCAGTGGAAGTGCTGTGTCTGCCACAATTGCAAAGCGTCTTGTCTTCGACACTGCTCCTTTGAGGGTCTAGCCCTGTCTACTGCCTATAATATTTCTATCTAACTCAGTTGCCTACAACAAAGATAGAACAGTAGAATATGTTATTTTGTATTCTCTAATGAAATAATGGAGCTTGGCAATGATTATCAATAGCTCTTCATATAATAAAAATACAGACATAATGTGCTTCTGAGAGAGGTACCCATCAATGCCCATAGTATCGCCAACTGAATGTGAATTTGATCAAGACTTTTGATCTAACAACAAATTTATAGTGCATGATAGTGGGAAAGGAGAATGTTAAATGATCCCATAGACATACAATCAGCAAATTCTAGACCATGAACAATGCTATAGGACAAATGTTCTGATTGTTTCAAGAAATAAATCGCAAAGAAAAAAACCAGTAATTTTTTCATAACTGTTAAATGTGGCATTATAGGCCTGGGGATATAGCTCAGTGTAATAAATGCCTGCCTGGCAAGCACAAGGTCCTAAGTTCAATCTCCAGTACCGCAAAAAAAAAAAAAAAAGACTTGTCAGTTAAATGTGGCATTATAATGAGCATAACCAATTGAAATGGAGGATTTTTTTCAAGCCTGATTCTAACAAATAAACTGTTAAATAAAAAAACTGATAGCAATTTTCCATCACAATAATAAAATATTTGAGGTAATTAACTTATAAAGACAAAAGGTTTGTTTTAGTTCAGGGTTTTGAAAGTTTCTATCCATGATTGAGTGACTTTTTGTTTTGGGCCTCTGGTAAGATAGCAAATCGTGACAGGACTACACGACAATAAACCACTCTCCACACAGGCCAAGAAACAGAAGCAACCGGGGTCCCCTTCCAGAGCACTGCCCGTGTAACTTCTTCTTGCTAGGTCCCAGATGTCTTAAAGACTCTACCATGTTCTAAAAGCTTCACCGTGGGGACCAAACTTTCACCATATGGGCCTTTAGAGACATTAAACATCCAAACTATAGCCCCATGACTATGCAAATATCTAATATACTCCAACTGTATAACGGCAATATTAAATTAATTGCCAAAATTCACATAGCCAATAGACCAATACATACAGTACCTGTGTTATGGTTTGTGTCTGGATGTCCCCCCAAAGCCTCATGCAGTCATGGGGCAGGCTTTTAGAGTTTAGGATTGATCCATGATCCAACGCTGGGTATGGGTGCTGCACCGGCCCTGGGGCAGATAGTCTGCATATGTAGGGGAGGGAAAGAGGCTGCTGGCTGCTCCTCCCTTTCACTGTTGCTTTTGCTGTCTTCCATTGCCATAAACAGTTGCCCTCTGCCATGTGCCACTCTGCCTTGGGTCCAGCCAAGTATGGACTGAAACCTCCACCAAGTGTAAGTTAAATAAACCTTTCCTTCCTTCATTTTGAGTGTCAGATATTTTGTCTTAGCAAGGAGAGAAAAATAACTAAGGCAACCTGGAAGTTTTTGTTTTTAAATGCAAATGTCATGCCGTACTAGAGATTCTAATTTATTTTGTGTAGAATGGGATCAGGCATTGGTATTAAGAAATATCCTGAGCTCATTTGACTGCACACCGAGCGGAGACCTTGAATGAGAAGAGCATTTAGAATTTCTACTCCGTGCTCTAATTCTTAAGCCTGCAGTGTGCTAACTTCTTACTTACTGCCTCCTTTCTGTTTTGATGATGAGATGATGCATACTCTGTCTCCTTCAGGATTAGGCGAGAAGTATGGGAGAAAACTTACATTTTATTTGAAAGAATCAATGAGTATATTTTCAGATGATGTACGTGTTTGATTTGGAGACATTGTATCAAGACAGCCTTCCTCGAAATAATTTGAGGAACTGATTCTGTCAAACAGGAAATTTCTTTAATCTGCTCTTAGCATAGTCAAGTTTTAAATTCACAGTACCTTAGGATACAAATAAAATGTCAGTTGAAATTACTTTGGCAAGTGAAACAGGGACTGGATTGCTTTTCCTTTGGAGCAGACCTGACAGCTTTCTGTGTGCCTTACTAGCATCTGTTAAAATGAGCTGCATATGCCAGAAACTGTTGCTCCATCAGATTGCTCTTAGCAGTGCCATCATCTGAAAGTGTTCAGTTCCAGGAGATGTCGCTTTTGTATTTCAGAGTATGTCAGAGATTTAAACTCGAGTTTAGATGATAGCAAATGTGTAGGAATAGGGCGATGATGCAGGTGCTGTATATGCTTTTATTTCTATCACAGGTACCTCTCTCATCTATGTGTGTCTTGTATTTCATTCAGCTGCATGTTGAGCCCTTTCTATGCACCAGGCCCTGTACTAAACAATGTGGACACATGGTTGAAGACCCTTCATCACACTTAGGAGTCTTGAGGCCAGACTGGATTTGTGTGTGGGTCAGACTGCCTTCTGGTCACTGTTGACCTCTGGTTACTGTTTGGATCTGGAATGCCTCCCAAAGGCTGATGTTTTGAAGGCCTAGTCCCCAGCTTGGTGCTGTTGGGATGTGGTGATCGATCCTTAAGAGGGGCGGCTGTCAAACACAGTGGTGTACACCAGTAATCCCATGCTCCTCGGGAGGCTGAGGTGGGAGGATCACAAATCCAAGGCCAGCCTAGGCTACACAGTAAGTCCAAGGCCAGCCTGACCTCATCACAAGACACTGTCTCAAAACTCTCCCTGCCAAACAAATACATTTTCAGAAGGGTCGAGGATGTAGCCCAGTGGTAGAGCACTTGTGTGCAAGGCTCTAGGTTCAATCAATCACCAGTACCTAAATAAATAAATAAATGATGCAAGGACAAGTGGGAGCTCAGGTCCCGGAAAGTGTGCCCTCAAGGCGGATGATGGGTGCTCTCCTTATCTTCTTCTCTTTTGATTCTTGGGCATGGGAAAGGTTTTCCTCCACCATGCTTTGCTACCGTGATGTACTGCGCTACCACAGACCCCAAGCAAGGGGGCTGGTTGTTCATGGGCTGAAACTTTCAAAATCATGGACCAAAATAAACGTTCCCTCTTTATAGGTTGATTCTCTCAGACGTTTGTTATAGTGATAGAAAGCAGACTAACGTATCTATCTCCTTTCTGCCCACTTTCCCACCCTCACTGTTCACGCCTTAGCACATGCACTGTCGTGGGCCACCTGAATTTAATGGTCTCCTCCCGCCGTCTCATCTTGCTCTCCTCTCCTCTAAGACAGGCAGCTCCTTCCCAGTAGCTGATCTGTTGTTTCACTTGACCACAGAAAACATGTCCATTGCTCATAATGGGACTTAGCATTTTGTTCAGACTCCACAACCTGGCAACTCAGGTCCCTTATAATATAACCTCTGGTGACTTCACTTGATACCTGGGATTCTTTGCCCCAGCCCTGCTTATTTATTTGCAGCCCCTGGAAGCCCCATGTGTTCTCTTGCCCTTGGGTATTTGAGTTTGATGTTCTCTGCACCAGAAATGCTCTCCATTTTTCTCTTAGGGCTGGGTCTGAGCTTTCATTGAAGGCTCCTACAAAAATTCCCTCTCTCTCTGTCTCACACACATTCTCTCTCTCTCTCTCTCTCTCTCTCTCTCTCTCTCTCTCTGTCTCCCTCCTGTCATCTATCTATATCCATCAAACTGTTTGCTCTACTTTATTGTACTAATTCATTCACAATTTGGACAGTTCCAAATGGACTCTAGGCCACTTGAGACTGACACAGGGTAGGCATTCAGTGATGTTCCTAGAATGAGGGAAGAAAAATTAAATGCATAGTAGTCATAGGGTGGAATATTAGGGACACATAATAAGATTGAAGAAAGAGGATGGGGTTTACTATTGTCCTAAGCTGTGA
This sequence comes from Dinomys branickii, assembly GCA_004027595.1. Lineage (NCBI taxonomy): Eukaryota > Metazoa > Chordata > Mammalia > Rodentia > Dinomyidae > Dinomys > Dinomys branickii. The sequence continues at coordinate 121,928 of PVLD010004437.1, forward strand.
TGCACAAGGCCTAGCAACGCACATGCTGTTGATGAAGGGTCCCATCTGTCCTCACTTTGCAGCAGGTACTGTTTATTTCCTACCTTACGTCGATTTTACTATTCTCCTTTTCATAAAAAGCACAGCTTCCATAATAATGCCAGGAAGTACAGGGACAAAGGTTTGACAGTTTTGGACCCAAGTAGCTAACCCATTGATCATGACCTTTCTTTCTAATATTCTTTTTGTGTTGTCCAGGTTGCTCCTGGGCTCAAGTGGTCCTCTTGTGTCAGCTTCCCTCCTGCTGGAAGCAGAAGTGTGCACCACCATGCCAGGTCCTATAAATGTTTAAACGGACTTTAAAAATTATTATAGTCTTTTAAAACTGAACTCATTCTAGACTTTTTACTTCTGGATATAGTTTTCTCTGTAAAAAGCAATTTCACAATCGCAGATGCTCAGCACATTCAAGTGTATGGCTCATACCACTGTTCCCTGATCATTCTGATTGACATTGACAGTGTTCATTTACATTCACAGTCACAGAAGAACCCACATTTTTGTAGTTTAGTCCTCCACATTCCCAAGGGTACCCTACCATTTGAACTATGGATAAAAAATGGCGAGAGCATTGAGGGCCATACCAAGGGCTATAGAATAGGTATGAAAAGGTTGGGCACCTCATTGGCCAGAACTGTCAGAAAGCCACACCTAGCTAAGGGAGGCAAAACAATGTGATCTTGTCTTCTGGTTATTCTGCATTTGCCCTTGGTTCATTTTCTACTCTTTTCACCTTTGTTGGTGCCCCAGAAAAAGGCCCTATGGATGACAACACTAGAATCTCTCAAGGTACTTATGGTGGGTAGAAATCACACCCTTAATTCTTGTGCCCTTGAGCCTAGCATTACACCATGAATCAATTCCAGCATCACACACTCTAGATCCAGCCACCTCTGAGAAAGCCCCACCTATGACAGTGTGAAATTTTGGGGAACATATAGACACAAACCATAACAGTACCCAAGGTCATGCATATGTGAATCACCTGAACATACCCAGGAATGTGCTTTAATAATCCAGAAATGTACCATAGGTGATTTTTCATCCAGGGAAGTTGACATATTAGGAGCAATGATTGCAACCCATCTTTTGTCAACTTCACACCCAAACACATTTCCTTAAACTATATTTAAACTTCAAATAGACAAGATAGCAAGTTTAGAATTTCACCTAACATAATACAACTATCACACACAACTGGAAACACAATGATCCTACCCCCGAAGTCTCAACAGGTCTAGCATTTTTTAACAGTCCAAGTTGAAATCTCTTCTGAGGCTCAAGGCATACTCTTAGCTGTGAATCTGTGTAAAAAAACAAATTACATTATCTCAAGGTACAATAGCATAGAGTAAACTTTCTCATTCCAAGAGGAGGCAAAGAAAAATTGAAAATAATCAGACCAAAGCAAAACAAAAACCCAACAAGGCAAATATTAAGTCTTGTAGCTTCATATCTGGCGTGAGGGTAACCATGATGTTTACAATGTGAATTCCAACGGACTTGGGCAGCCTCACTCCCTACAACTTTGCTGGTTTCAGACCAAATGGCTTCTCTCTTGGCCTGGTTCCACCCATGGCCTACAGCTTTTCTTTGCAAACAGTCCATGTTCCTGGCATCTATAGTTTCCTGGGGTCTCCACTGCACCATTGGCTCCATCATACAGCTTCATACAGTTCCCTGTCAGTGACTCCTTACCTTGCTTTCCAGGTCTTCCTGTTGGGACCAGGAATCCTCCCTAACTCCAACAACTCTTGTATTCTGCCTGCTAGTAAAACCAGCATCATGTTGACAAAGCCGAAGTTTCTTGGAGGAAAGAACACCCAGGCCCTCTAGGACTATAGCTGCACTGGATGCGAGTGTTTGGATGATTGAGTATAGTGAAACGAATCCAGGGAACAAATTTCCTAGGAGGACCTTCTCAAGCAGGGTTCCAGGGTCTCTTCTCAAATGAAATGTTGCTACCTCTGCACCCTTGAGCCTACTTTGGTTGCATCTTGCTGATTCCTGAGATAACCTCAAGGCATATTTCTTCTTGCCTCTGTACAAGCACACTTTCCTTTTTAGTGGTAGTAGTCTCTTTAACAGTCACACAGCCTTTGGCCCTAACTTTACATTGGTCTCTTGACCAAAATATAAGTTTTTCAAAATTTTCTGCTCTGCCTTTTGCCTCAGTTCTCATATACATCTAGCTAAAACTACTATCAGTACCTATACCACAGCCTGAATGTTGTACTGGTTTGAGATTTCATCCACCATATCCATTGTCTACTGCTCTTTTTTTTTTTTTTTCTTTTTGAAACACAGTCTCACTGTGTAGTGCAGGCTGGCCTTAAATTTGCTTGTGTAGCCTAGGCTGGCTTCAAATTCATAGTGATCCTTCTACCTCAGCTTCTGAGTGTTGGGATTACAGGCATGTACCACTACACCTGGCAGTACACTACTCTTACACTCAGTGTTTTACAAAGTCTCAGGACATAGGAAAGATATACACTCTTTTTTTCTACTAGAGTGCAACAAACACAGCCCCTGGTCCAACTGTCAGTGAAATCCTTGTTCTCAGCTGAAACCTCCCAAGCCTGGCCTTTATTGTCTGCATTCCTTTTAGCATTCTGGTCTTTTGAGATCTTACCAGAATCACCCATAAGGCTCTGTTTAGAGCATGTTAGGGCTTTTCCTTCCTACATCTCTAAATTTTTATCCAAATACCTGCCTCAAGCCAGTTCTAAAGGCTTATAAGCCACATGGTTAGACACACTCATAGCCATGGCCCCAACCCCAATGCCAATTTTGTGTATCAATCTGCTTTCCCATTACTAGGACACAATATCCAACACAAAAAATTTAAAGAAACAAAGAACAGATGAGACGAGGGAAAGGAGGAAAGAGACAAAAATATATATGTGTATATGAATATACATATATGCAGGAGGGCTAACATGGTTCTACTATTGTATTATATCACTTAATGCTAAGGAATAATTGATGACGGGTTATTTGATCAATATTGTATGTCTGTATGTGTTATCCTGAACACACACTTCGAAGATATCAATATGCAAAGCAGCAACTATTGGTGGTTTTTTTGTTGTTGTTGTTGTTTGCCTGTTTTGTTTTCTGTCTTTGGATTTTTGGTTTTTGTGTTTTTCTGTTGTTGAGAGGATTAATTGTCTGACCAATTTTGCATGTCTGTATATGGGTTCATATATTTACACTTCGAAGATATCAATGGATAAAGCAATAACCACTGTTGAGACCATATCACCGTGTCTATAGATCAGTTGTGATTGTACTATTTTTTATGCTAATTGGTGTC
>PVLD010004438.1:0-125281 GCA_004027595.1 Dinomys branickii
GCCTTTGATCTGACTTCTTGTGTGGAAATTAAAAGAACTAGATGAGTACTGACAATAGTACGTGTTTAAGAAAGGCTCTTGTTTGGGGATAGTTGTCTTTTTATATGTAGGAGTTTACTACGAGGTCAGTACTTTAGTAAACTCTCATTTTTCAAAAGAAAGTCGTTGTAATTTAACAAACCAAAGACAGTATTTTTAACAATCTTGAATGTATTCTCTAACCTTAAGCGGGGCAATTCCTTTAATTTTCTAAAAGAGTGAAACATTCTGCTCCTGTGGGAGACTGAGGGAGGTACAGCAGGAGAAGCCAGGCACAAGTAGAGTTTGTTGGTTTAATTGGCTGTGGGAGGCCAGAGTCAGTTTTGCGTTAGATGCCCACATTGGTAGAGACCAGAATTCCCTTAGCTATAGTCAGTGAAGCGTTGTAGTAGTTTGAGGGAGGGAATAAAGAATAACAATAAATTGGTGGCACTTGCTGTCCTATGTGATAATGTCTTTTTGTCATCATCAAATTCAGTTTTCACACCCTTTCTCCTTCCATCTCTCCCTCTCTGTTTGTTGTGTTTTTGTTCTTTTGAAAGACTACCTTGATGTAGAGTTTGGGATGATAATCTTTTCATGTCATTTAAAAAAATCTTATGTTACAAGCTTAACCTGAAGTTATAGGCATGAAGAGCATATTATTGCTGTTAAAATGAATCATTAATAAGTTTTTTTTTTGACACAGAGTCTCACTGTGTTTACTATTGGTTTTGAACTCATATGATCCTCCTGCCTCAGCCTTACGAGTGCTGGGAGTACAGGGATGCACTACCATACCCTATTTACAACTGGTTCTTTAGAGTAACTCTTGGGTCACTTTGAAAGTAGAGGATTGCCAGGGAGGGTCACATAACCCCCCCCCATTTATACTGGAGTACATTTTCTAATAGAAAAAAACTGTTTAAATATGATAGGCATTAAAGTAATTGCATTAATAGATCGAGTCATTACCCCCTTAAATTTTGTAGCTGTTTATTATAATACATTTGTTTACATAGAGGTTACCAAGAAAATTATCTTAAGGTTTGATAGAAAATATGTAATTAGGCTGCATTCAAGTAGCCAGTTATTCCATGTTAGGAGTGACAAAATGCATGATTTGCTAAAGAGGTTTTTGTTTTGTTTTGTAAAATAGGGTCTCGCCCTGTAGTCCCGGCTGTTTTGAGTATGTGGTAGTCCGGGCTGGCTTCCAGGTCTTTATCCTCCTGCTGCAGTCTCCTGAGGGCTGGGGTTACAGGTGTGTGTGACACCATACCCAGCCTACAAGAAAGACATTTATATTTAAATTCTTCAGTTTTCCCCTATTTTTTTGCACATTATTCATGTCTTTATAGAAACTACTTTAAAAACTTTAAATAATAATATACTTTGAAATATTTGCAGGAAGTAACTTACAAAATGTTCTGCTCTATAAAGCATTGATATGAAGGACTAAAAATTTCATTTTTGTATGTTTTGATTGAATGTTATATCTGTTTAATAATACAAAGAGTCTTGTAGGTTTGGTAAACTATACGACTTTAGATATATAATGCTACAGTTTTAAATAGTTAATAAGTGAGAGTGATAGATAACATTTGAAAATTGAACCTGCCTTTCTAGAGACATTACTTTTAAAGTATAGTTTAAATTAATAATTCTGTAGACTTTAACTATGTAATTTACTACAACTTTTGTGAGATTAAAGGGTAGAGTGACCTAAGATTCCAGGTTATGGTGCCCTGTAGCCCATAGTTGTGATGCTGTGCTTTACTATATTTTTAAAGAAACAAAAGCATGTCTTGGACCAATTGTAATCAGACAGGCTCGGTGGAGACAGCATAAGTAACTCTGCAGAATATGGTACTCATTGTGGCTTTATACTTGAATATAAAATTCGATAAGAATAATATGGGTTCAGAAATACTGCATTTGTTACCCCTGTTTAGAGTGTAAATATTTTTTGTACCTGGATCACAGACTGACCACGCATCAAAAAGAATTTTATTATAGTAAATGAAACAGTAAGGATGAAAACTGTTGTATCCAGTACACATTTGAAGTCCACGAAGTGGAAGTTACTATGCTGTGAAGTGAGTAGCATGTAGTCCTAGTCTTGAGCAAGTATGAAGTGAAATTAGCCAAGTACTATAAATTTTGTATTTATGGACATGTATCAGTGATTTAAATATAGCACTGTTTAAGGCTTGGCTGGTATTTGTGATCCTTCTGTCTTCGCCTCTCAGAAGGCTAGGATTATAGGTGCCATTTAGGCTTCTTCATATTATGAAATATGAATTATTTAAATAAATAATTTTAAAATACCAAAGTATTTACCTTACAGTTTTCTGTTAATATTTGCTGCTGTCCTTATAAGGTTTAAAGCTAAAAAGGTCACTTAATGTAGGAACAAAAACTTGATCAATTTTATTTATGATATACTTTTATCAAGGCTAACCAGTGTGATAGATAATTGTTGTAGAGAAACATATTGTATGTTAATTATTTTAAGTCAAGAGACAGTCCTATCTGTCAGATATGTTTAATAACCCAATGCTCTTATTCTCTTTTTTTTTCCTTTCTGGACTGGCACAGTTTTCACAGTGCCTGAGAAAATTTGTGTTAGGTTTGCCTATTCTACCTATATTTGCTTTTTCCTAAATTTAGAATACAGACGCTTTGAAAATATTGTTATGTGAACCTATGGAGAAGATAATCAATGAAAACATTTTGGAAGACCCTTTTAAGAATGCTGAAGTAGCTGGGTATGGTGGCTCACATCTGTAACCCCAGCACGCAGGAGGGTGAGGCAGGAGGGTAGCCAGAAGGGTCGCTGTGAGTTTGAGGCACCTGTACTACACAGTGAGTTCAGAATTACATGATGAGACCCTGCCTCAAACCTCTCCCCGCCAAAAGTTGAGGTTACTGGATGTAATTTACTTTGAACCCACTATATGAAATGGATTTAGTTTTAAATCTTATCTACATAAATAAAAAAAAGTATCTTTCTTTTTGTGATGCTGGGGATCAAACCTAGTATCTCACACATGCCAGGCAAATGCTCTACCACTGCATTATATCACCAGATAAAAGTGTGCAAAGGACAGGTATTATGTTGTATTCATTATAACTTTATAATACAATCTTTGTAATGAAATTTGACACGTACTGACCTTTGATAGTTTGATATTTTTACACGTGATTATTTAAAATTGAATTTTATATAGAGATTCCTGTTAAGGTGTTTTGGGACTGTAATACAATTGGTTTGCTACTAGTGCTGGATAAAAATTGTTGGGAGTATTTGCCTCGCAAGTTGCCTTTTCTAGCCCTAGCATATTTTTGGTGGTGATCTTATTCTGCTTGTTCTTTTTGCTGTGTTGCCCAGGCTAGTCTCAGTCTCCAGGGCTCAAATGATCGTGTGGCCTCAGGTGCACACCACCATGCCTGGCTTTCTAGTGGCTAGTCTTTATGTGTGCATCCAGCTTGAAGTTGTTTCCTGTTGTTTCGACTGGAAGGTGAAATATACGTCATTTCATAATTTAACAGAACAGTATTGGGAAAGGTTATATTTTAAAATACAAAATAGTATCATAACTATTCTTCAGTTCAGAGATGGTAGTCTGTTGGCCTTCTGTCCCTTAAAGTGCAGTAACAGACACTGGGGAATCAAATATGTTATAAAATGGCCAGTGCAGACATGCTATACTCTGCCTGTGTACCCTATTTAAAGATTTAAAGTATGGCGCTTTTTTTCTTGGTAGTACTGGGAATTGAACTCTACCTCATGCTGCAAGGCAGGCACTGTGTCACTGAGCTATATACCCGGCCCCTCTTTTTTAAAAAAAATTTTCTCCTTTCCTTTTTATGGTGCTGAGGATTGAACCTAGGGAATGCAGAACCTTATCCCTAGCCTTTCTTATTTTTTTAATTCTTGGACAGATCCTTGCTAAGTGTCTATCTGGCTGGCCTTGAACTGTGATCCTCCTGCCTCTGCCTCTTGAGTGTCTGAGATCACAGATGTGTGCAGCCACACCCAAGTAGAGTGTGGCATCTTTATTAATTAGCTCGAGAGGTATCTGACCACAAACTTGTGTGTCTGTTACACAGTTGAGTTCTCAAAGCTCTGTGCTTTCCCCCACCTCCCTTCACCAGATGATCTGTTTCCTATGTAAAGGTCAGTACGTGTGCACGTCCTCCAACCCTCTTAGTGGTTTAGTAGTAATTTTTATTTAATCCATTTGCAAGGTTCTGCAAATAAACAACATTTTAAATGGTAAGCATTGTTATAAAATAACTATTTGACATATTCATCATGTAAAATTAATACATAATCATTTTTGCATCTGCAGCTCTGTCTAGCTTCTTGTGCAAATGTCTGAAAAATGACAGGTGGTCAGTTTTGGTCCATACGGAGCTTTTAATTATTTGAGAATAAATTTCAGTAAACTATATTTTGTAGGCCTTTTCAGTCAACAAATTAAGCTTAATTTTAAAAATTCTATTCCAGTGGCTCCCCTTACTTTCGAACTTACTACTTCCAATTGACTTTGTAAATATCTTTTAAATTTTTTATGACGTTGGTGTGTATTTAGAAATCTCTTCAGCCCCATAAGTCTGAAGCAGTAAGTTTTTCTTACCCTGTCTAGTTTGGGTGAGTAGTATTTTTAGTACAAGGTATTAGTAGTGTGAACTTTTATATTAATATAAAACAAACTCGGATTTTCTGTGAGGCTTACAGTAGAAGAAATGTTTATGTGACCCTTTCTAAGTTCATGTCACGTTGCAGTTTTAGTGTGCAGTGTACTGCAAACAACCTAATGTGTCACTTTAAAAAGTTAATGATTAGAGGAACTTAGAGCCAGACAGAAGCAGGTCTAATAGAGTTCTAAGAATTCAGTGTCCTTTCTGTGAGGCATTATTTTGAGAACCTTAGCATATTACCATTTGTGTTCTTCCTGTTGTTTGTCTTGGTTTTTGAAGCTGTTGTGAAAGGCCATCCTCAGTTGACAAGATGCATGTGACAGGCTCTGAAGTGTACAAGTTTCTACATTAGGAAAGTTTTTGAAAGTTCTTCACCAAGTTCTGTAAAACGGGCACTTAAATAACATGGTATGTGTGGGGACTAAAATCTGAGTAGGAAAATACATTTTGAATTAACAGTGAAATACACATCAAGACCATATAGTATCTTAACAGAACTGGGAAAGTATGAATAGACAACTTTTTTTGTTCCAGTTCTATTTTAAAACATTTTTATTTATTTATTTATTTTTTGTCTTCTTGAGACAGGGTCTCACTGTGCAGTTCAGGCTGGCCTTGAGCTCACTATGTAGCTGAGGCTGGCCTCAAACTCGCAATGATCCTCCTGCCTCAGAGCTGGGCTGACAGGCGTGTGCCACCACACCCGGCTTATTTCATTCTGAAAGCTTCAGAATGTCTATAATAAATTTTGAAAAAGTTGAATGTACTATAATTAGGCTTATGCTTATGCTTTTCACTGTTACAAATGAAAAACCCATGTATGTGAGAAATGGGGGGTAATAGCCATAGCTTGACATTTCTACTACTTTTCTTAGAATTTTATTTCTTACCATATATATTACCCTAGAGTGACAATTCTCTGTCAAGTGCAAATGTAGAATGTTATACTATAGGAAACCCAAGATAAGAATCTTAAAAGAATTGTTTAGGATAGCCCATACTATTGAAAATTTTTATAGATCTTGACCTTTGATTCTATAAATGTTTATTTAAGAGTTTGAGCATTACCTCTTACAAAAATCTATTTGTCAGCAGAATCCTTTTTTATTTTTTGCGGTACTGGGGATCGAACTCAGGACCCTGCGCTTGCTAGGCAAGCGCTTATTCCGCTGAGCTATATCCCCAGCCCTCAGAATCCTTTTTTAAATCGAAGTGTCAGAAGTGGGCATTTGATCCAATTAGTGAACTACTTCAGCTGTTGATTTGTGTTGTTTAAAGGTAGATTGGGGTGAGAGGTCCTGTTAAGTATCTTCTGATGATTGCCTTTTTTTTTTTTTAAAGACAAGGTCTTGATTTGTAGTCCAGGCTAGCCTGAAACTCACTTCTCTTTGCTTTGAAATTTAGTTTTATAGATTTTAAAGATAAGAAATAAAAATTTGATCAAGCACAGTGGTATTATGCCTGTAGTCTCAGCTGTTTGTGAGGCTGAGGCAGGAGTACCAGAAATTTGAAGTCAGCCTAGGCAATAGAGTGAGTCTATCTCAGCAAAACAAAACAAACACAAAAATGATGATTCTTATGGGGCAGACTTTCCCACAAAGTAAAAAAGGAATGCATTTTGTTTTTTCTTAAGGGACCTGTTCATAACCATCCATTGGTAGATCTTGGTCATTTTGTAAAGAATTTAAGTAAAGAGTTTTCTTTTGAATTCAAGTTTTATAGACTAAAATTTTTAATTTTAATCTTAAATTCACTTCAGGAGAGAGAACTGAGGTGAACTTTTAGCTAATGTATGTGTCAGTATGTCCATGTTTGATTTTTTTTTTATATAGCTAGCGTTTTTTAAAATGTAGGAAACAAATACACTTTTGCAAGAGTAATCTCTTTTCTATGCTTATTAAAGTACATGTTTGTATTGGTAGGGTGATTTCTAGCACTTTTGAAATAAATGTCCAGCAGGTCATTTTCTGTTCTAAAAGTTGTAACGTTTTGCTAAGTCAGACAAAGCTTGTTATTTAATGTGCTGATTTGTGTTATCGTCGACACATTCTCTAGATACTTTGTTCACAATACTGCTGGAAAATACCCAAGATTTAAGTATTTTCAGATAAACATTTGCTGGCATCTCAGACTAGGCTCAGTTTATGAAGCTTTATTATATACTTAGTTCATTGATGTGAACGTGTTTCTTCTGTGAAGTGGTTCAGTGTAGTTTCCTGCACAGAATACTGGTAGATGAACCTGTAAATGTTATAATTTTTTAAAATACTGGCATTTAATTGATTGGTGAGGGAGCTAGGCTAGTGAGGGAGGTACTCTTTATACCCACTTATTCAGTGTAGTCTGCCTTTTATTTGTAGTAAGCTATGTTTTGTCTTTTATAAATACATTTTTTTAATTTTGAAGAGAAAAAATAAAACTAAATTTGTTACCGAACAAGATAGTAAGAGTAACAATGATTAATACATTGTGTATTGTCATCCTTAAATTAGTTTCTCACAGCACAAGATATCAGCATTTAATTGTCCAGACAATATTAGCACAAACCTTTCTTTTCCATGAACTAAGAAAAATTAGTAGTATAACTATCTTAACTATCTTTTATATATATATATTTTTTCTTTTCCCTTCTTTTCTCCATTCCTCTATCCCAGTTTCTCTTTCCTTTTGAAGTTTCTTTCCATTTTACATTCTTCCCAATGTACAATATGTGTTGTACATTTTGGCTGTTGTTTACTCTTTCAGCCTTTCCCACCAGGGAGCCAATACAATGTTTACACATGTATGTCTGATTTATTACACTTATGAGTATGGCCTTGAGTTACATCCATTTACCTATGAATCTCCAGTTTATCCTTCTTTATGGCTGAGTAGTACTCCATTGTATAAAAAGACTACATGTTTTTTTATCCATTCCTTGGTTGATGGGCATTTGGGTTGTTTTATATGAATAAGACAATATGCATTTTCTGATATGTAGGTCATTATTTTTTTTACCACATAGAGTGCTGCAGTGAACATTTTCTCTTTCTTTGTACTGGTGGGCATCTTCCTAGACAGAAGACTTGCTGTATCACAGAATGTGTCGACCCTCAGCCTTGCTCTTTGGAGTAATTGTACTTCTTATTTAGTGCGTAAGAGTTCCTGTTACTATATTTTTCAACACTTGGTATTGCTTAGTCTTTTGGCTGTATGTCCTCTCTGAATCACCTGTTGATATCTTGTACACATTTTTCTACCAAGTTTTGATGAACACAATGTGACTTTAGAACTTTTGTGTTATATATTTTGCAAATCTTTCCCATATCTAAGGTTAATTTCTATTTCTAGTATTGTTTGATGAATGTTTTAAATTTTAGTAAAGTCAAAATTTGTCATTTTTTCCTTCTCATGATACAGTGTTTGTATACGTTATGAGAAAGAAAAGAAAACCTTTTCTTTCAAAATTGATTAATTCGTTAAAATTGTAGGATGGATTTTAAACTGAAAGGGCTAAAAATTTAAATTTTCTAAAAGAATTTTTTTTCTGTGTAGGCTGACCAGGATGTATATAATCATTCTGAGACATTTAGAGACTCAGACTGTTGGTCTTCAGTCTTTTTGGGGTTCTTCTTTCGGTCTGGAGTCGTCTGCCTCTAGTTGGTGGAGTCTCCTGTGTGCTCACGCCCTGGCGGGACTCTGGCCTTTCAGTCGGAGAGTGACTAGGGCGTTGGAGTGAAGCCGCCGGAGCGCGCTGAGGGCCAAGCGGAGTGTCACAGGGCCCTCGGGACGCACGGGGTGCAGCCTTGGCAGAGTCAAGCTCACTCACCCAGCAAGACCCTGTCTCGAAAATTACAAAGAGATAGAGATGTTGTTTAATGTGGAGACCCTGGGTTTAAGCTTCAGTACTGAAAAAAAATTTGTTACGATACATTATCACAGGCGATCATTCCATGGCTAAAACTTGGGAATTATTAACCGGAAACAGCTAGGTTGCTTGCTTTCCTTTTCTTCTTTCCTTCCGTTCTTCTTCCCTCCATCCCTTCTTCCCTCTCTCTCGCACCATATTGTCAAATGAGCCCAGGGAGCATTGCTCTTTTCATTTTGGGGGGATAAAATCTCACTAAGTTGCCCAGGCTAGTCTGGAACTTGCATTCCTTCTGCCTGAGCTTTCTGAGTAGCTGGGATTAGAGGCTGACACCACCGTAGTGAGCTTTTTTCTCTTTAGTGAAGAACTTCCTTTCTCATTTTAGATGAGGTAGGGCCAGTGGGTAACTCCACTGTTGATCACCAGTTCAGTCCATGCAGTATGTAAGGCAGGCCTGTTTTAACTTTGTAATATTAAAGAAAAAAGTGGGATGACTTTGGGTGGACTACTTGATTATTTGAAAAATAGTACACAAAATTTAATGCTTTAACCCGCACCCATCTCTTGGTCCCTTTTCCATTTGCAAAAGAACTCAACGAATTTCCCTGTGAATTCTGCATTTTGCCCGGTGTCCCTTGCTTTTTGGTGCAGGAGCGAGAACTCGTCAGCGCCCCTGGCCTGTGGCCTGCTGTCTCTTTTACTTTTTGGTGTTCTTTGGTCCTCCCAGAACCAATTAATGACAAATGCTGATTAAATTTTTAATCAGTTTTTTTGGTTTCTGGTGTTCAGCACAGACTACACTAGGAACTACCACAGTAGTTGTCAAATTCACAGCTTTATTCACTCACTGTATAATTAAATTGGTAGTGTGATGTTAGTTATGTCCCTAAATCTTTTTCCTCCTATTTTTGAGACGGGGTCCAAGCCAGCCTTGAATAAGATCCTCCTGCCTTAGCCTTCCCTGAGGAGATGGGATTACATGTGTATGGCCAGAAATTTAAGGATCTTAAGAAAAATGACCTCTTATACCTCTATATTCTCAATTGAGAATTTTTCAATTGAAATAGGAATGATGTTTTAATGTGATTGTTAGATAATGCCATCATATCATAAAATAATTACTGAAAGAAACATTATTGATAACAATATTTATTACTGCTGATTAATTACAATTTTTGTTGTGGTTTTTTGAGATAAGGTCTTGCTTTGTAGGGCAGGCTGGCTTCAAACTCCTGATCTTCCTCCTGGATGCTGAGATTATAGCCATGGGCCTCTAAGCCTGAATATATTTTTATTTAGACTTTTTGTGGTAGTGGAGACTGAACCCAGCACCTTTTCCCTGAACTACATCTCAACCTCTTCAAAAAAATTTTTTAGCCAGGCATTAGGATGCATGTGTGTAATCTCAGTACTTAAGAGGCTGAGGCAGGATGATGGCAGTGAGTTTGAGACAGTACTTAGCAAGTAGTAGTTTAAAAAAAAAAACCAACATAGGAAATAGTAGTTTTCAAAAAAACCAAAAAGTTTTTTTAAAAAATTGAGACAGAGTTTTACTAAATTGTCCATGCTGGGCTGGAACTTTCTGTCATCCTGCCTCAGCCCCCCAGAGTGCTGGGATTACCCATATGCACTACCATACCTGGCCTTAATATATTTTCAAACTCAGAAAAGTAACATTTTTTCTTTCTGATTGTATTCAGTAAGGCACAGTCTTCATGGATAAACCAACCTGGTGTAGTCATCTGTTATTTTATAGGAAACTAAGTTATAGACAGTATTATCACTTTAATGATTTTATCTTCATCGATTGCTTTCACATGAAAAGACCACCTGTCTGAGCTTGTGAAATCAAGATACAGTTATTAGTACAAAAATCCAAATTGTGACAGATGTTTGCAGTGTCCTATAAAAGGTGAGATGCTCGAGAAGTAAAGTATGGAGTATTTGAGACTATTCTCTAAACTCTGTGTTAGAGTTTGTGAGCAATGCAAAAGTAGTTTAGAACAGCCCAGTTTTCTTTGGCCCACTACTAGGTGAAGTAGGTGACTTTTACTTTTAAAAAGGCATTCTAGGCTTAGATTGTGGGTAGCTAGTAATGTGTTCCTAGGGGCTGGAGACATTTTGGATCATTGAAAGTCAATATAGTGTTCAAAGCTCCTTTTTGGAAAGTTCAGTTACTCATTTGCCCATAAAAATGTTTAGTGAAGGCCACCTTCCCTAAAGGGCTTTTGCTTTGAAAAAGTTTGCATAAATACTACATCCCCTTAGAATGCTTCATTTCTTGCAAGTTTATCATGCTTGAAATGTGTCGGGATGAAAACTGAGAACTGTTGCAGTCAGATTTAGAATTTTGGTCCTTTTGCTCCTTTAACATCTTTATAAATACCTTTTGTATTATATAAGGAAAATGTTAACTTTGAATCTTACTACATTCTGTGAGAGGAACTAGAAGTTAGTCAAGAACAGTGGGATTTTGAGTGGTAGAAGACAATTAGAAAGGGTTGCTGGGTCAAAGGAGAAGACTGACAACATTTGGAGGACAAAATGTGCCAGACGATGCTGGTCTGGGCAGGTCAGACCTTGAGGTTTGAGGTGAGGAGGGGCAAGGAAGCTTCCCAAGATGACTGAAGACCCGAGCAGGAGGGGGGCGGAGCCAGCGAGTGGGCAGTGCCGCCCGCACCTGTGGCCTTCCAGCGCCCCGAGTTTGTTTTTCAGTGTGTTTACTGAATTTTTTGTGCTGCTTTTCAATTTTTTTGGTTTCTCGTGTTCAGCACAGCATGCCAAGAGGTAATTCCAGTACAGTCTACAGTGTCTGTTTCTGTGATTTAACTGAGAATGTGTTGTTCCGGGCCTACATGTAGGGTCTACGATGAGACAGCACCTTACATTGTGAGGATGACTGCTACAAAGCAGAAGTGCTAGCGAGGATATGGAGAAATCAGAACCGTTGTGCGCTGTGGGTGGCGATGTGAAACGGTAGGGCTGGTATGAAAAGGAATATAGTGGTGACTCATAAAATTAAAAATAGAATTACCGTCTGATCAAGCAATTCCACTTCTGGATAGATACACAAAACAATTGAAAGCAGTATCTCCAAGAAATGTTTGTGTACACACATAGCAGGATTATTCACAATAGTCAAATAGTGGAGGCAACTCAGTATTAAGAATTTATAAACACAATGTAGTATGTACATGCAATAGAATATTATTAAATCTGTTTTGGTTTGTCTTTTTTTGTTGTTTTTTAAGACAGGGTCTTGCTATGCACTCTAGGCTGGCCTTAAACTCACAGCAGTCCTCCTGCCTCAGCCTCCCAAATGCTGAGAGTACAGGAGTATGCCACCATGCCTGGCATATTCATTCTTAAAAAGGAAGAAATATTCTGTCACATGTTACATGAATGAACCATGAGATCATACCAGACCACAAAAGACAAATATGTGATTTCATTAATGCGGTGTAGAATAGTCAAATTACTAGAGCAAAAAAATAAATAGTGGTTGTTAGGGATTATAGAGAGGGAAGATAGAGAATTGTTGTTTAATGAGTGCGGGGTTTTAGTATCAAAAGAGGAAGGGGTTTGGATTGGATGGTGTATTGATCACACAACATTGTGAATGTACCTAATGCTACTGAACAGTACACTTGAAAAGGTTAGAGTGATAAATCTTACCTGTGTATCTCTTCTTATATATATATACATACATATGTGTGTGTTGCTATGTATATTATATATGTGTGTATATGTGTGTGTGTGTGTGTATATATATATATATATATATATATCACCAAATTTTTTTTAAAAGGAAAGATTTTAAAATGGAGATTTGAATGAGTGGAAAAATGAGAAAGGAGAATGCCTTTTACTATATTTATGATGTCAGTATATTTAATAGAACCCTATTGCTTGTGCAATATGTACGCCTGAGAGCGACAGATGATTTTAAAATTTCATATTAACTAATAAATTGAATAAGTTAGTAAAATGTTTCTCTCTGTTCCCTCCCTTTTCAGAAGGCATAGTGAGTAATACAAAAAATATGAAAGGAGCCACAGTTAGCAGCGGGCAGACCCAGGACTGTGGGTGTCAGTAGCAGTGCCATTCACGGTGAAAGTTGTGAGCAATTTGGGAGGGTTCAGTGGGTACTTAAAGTTTATTGGAGGGTTAGGAAAGTAAGGCCTATATTTTTAGTGCATTTGGTCGATTTCAGAATTCCTTAGTCTGGGTTATGTATGAAGAGCGTAAGGTTTTGGAGCCCGAGCAGTCCCAACATCGGGGTGCTGTCAGATTCAGTGTCTGCTTTGTTCTTGCTCTCTGCTTCTTGCATTCTGGCTGGGATCCTCCTGTGGGGGCCAGACAAGGTCCTTCAGGCCCCTTTTGTCCCATGCACGAGGAGGTAGCCCTCGTGAACTCATCACCTCCCAGAAGCCCCGCTGGCTTTTTCGGCGTGATACTCGGGATTGAACTCAAGGCATTGTGAGTGATAGGAAACCAGTAAGGAAGCTTTAGCTAAGCTAAGGTACGCCCCCAGCCTTTTAGAGATGTGTTTTTATTTATTTTGAGACGGGATCTCTGTATAACCCAGGTCGGTCTTGAAATGTGATCCTCCTGCCTCAGTCTCCCAAGTAGCTGGGGTTACAGGCATGTGCCACCACACTGGGAGCTTTTCTTATTACAGTATCATAATCTTGGATGTTGGGTTTTGACATACGACATTGGAGAGTACATAAACACTCAGAATATAGTGTGTCGAAGCACCTGAAGTGATTAAGCCTATAGCTTAACGGTCGTCGTAACAGGAGTTCTCACTGTGCCGAGTGAGGACCGTATTTCAGAGCTTCATTCCTCAGTCAGTTGATAACAGCAAATGACAAGGTCATGGGTAATATAGCCATAGAAGGTTACACAGTATATATTCCACTGAAAAGCAATAGGAAGTAGAGTATACCAAAAAGCGTTGGCTCCTGGGCTTGAGTAACTCCTGGATATATACACTGTGTAATGTTCATAAACACTGGGTATACTATATTCTTATCAGGACATTAATTTATCTGATGGAGGGGAAGGGTAAGACAACACTGGGATGGCAGCACTTCTAGTAGTCAAGTTAGTAATTTACAGTTCTCTCCCAGTCTGTTGTAACTGTCATCAGTTTCATCTTTTTCTGATGTGCTGTGTATTTGTTACGTGACAATCTTGTTGTATTTTGTTCCTACAGTCTTCTTGGAGACTGCTCCCACAGACCACAGTGACTAAGAATTGGTTGGTCAGTAGTAATGGCTTTTTCTAAGGTTCCTTTGTTGGCGGAAGTTGGGGCCCTTGGGCAGACCACTTGATTTCTAGGTCAGTATGTTTAGGAAGAAAAGATAGGAACAGCAGGATTCAGAAGTTACAGCATTGTCTTTAATTTCTCTGAGTCAGTTGCTAGGATCTCAGCTTTTGTTCAAATACAGCGATACCTTCACGTGGTGTGGATTGGCTTAAAGTTGTGTGTATTAATCCTGTTCTCGAGCACTTCATCTCATGTTCAAACTTGAGGGCCCTGAATTGGTAGAACCTGAATTTCCTTAGGGTTTTGTTGTTGTTTTTACAGGCTAAGTCAGTGGTTTTGATATTTTAGTGTGAATCAAAAAGGCCATGGGAGGTTATATACTTAGACCTCACCATGAGCCTACTGAATCAAAATCTTTTTGGATGAAATTCTCATTGTATGTTTGTTCTTTTCTTTAATTTATAAAAATTTTTTTTGGACAGGTCTTGCTCTGCAGTTCAAGCTGATATTGAACTCATTATGTAGCTGAGGCTGGCATTGAACTTAATGGTGACCCTCCTACCTCAGTCTTCTGAGTGCTGGAATTACAGGTGTGTGTCACCACACCTGGCTTAATTTCTTTATTTAACTTTATTAAGGAGAAATGTACACATTCAAAAGTAGATATAATAGTATTATGAATACCTGTGTATCCATTATCAAACTTCGGTAATGAATAGTTTTCGATTAGTCTCATTTTATTTATATCCTTGAGAGTTCTCTTCTGGATTATTTTCTTTTGGTGCTGGGGATTGAACTGTGAGCTGCATTCTTGCTAAGCAAGTATTCTACCACTGAGCTATAATGCCCAGCCCACTTCTTTATTATCATTATTATTACTTTATTTATTTTTATTTTAAAGAAAAAACTGGTGTAAAATTTCAAAGTAAGATTATAGGAGAGTAGCAATGGTTAGTACATTGCATCTTGTTATCTTCAAAGTCGTTGCTCAGATTCTAAGATTTCTAAGTATGACATACATTTTAATAGGTTAAAAAACATTGAACAGGTAATTGATGTATGTGGTGAAAGTTAAAGATGGTAAAAAAAGGTTACAGGGTGAAAAGCAAATCTTTCAAGTGCTCTAGTAGTTTTGTTATTCTCTTCAAGGCGAAGATGCTCACAATTTCTTTGTGAACCCACAGATACCAGTGGTTATGCCTATATATGTCTGTACTACCGCTTTAAAATTAAGCATGTGATAGTAACTATTGTGAAGTAAACACATTTGTTAGAATCTTGTCTTTTTCCATGTAACAGTGTCATCTTGATAATCCGGGCATACAAACAGTAAATAAAATTTTTTTTCCCTTCAGATACTATACTGTATAAAGCAGCTACTGTATGTTAGACTGGACTCTGCGGTGGGGAATTTGGACAGGCACTACAGGGGCATCTTGTCTCTGATGTCTGGTATCTAGAAACAAAGACTGGGTTGATTCAGTGGCTGAGACAGAACCAGCTAGAGCCTCCTTACACGTTGGCGCTGGCTGAGAGGACGCACACACCAGAAGAGCTACCTGAGTAACTGCTCGTGTGCTTTCCTCACACAGTGCTCAGACTTGTCGCATGATGGCTCAGCACTGTAAGCACTTGTGTTTAAGAAACAAGGCAAATGTGTTGTTTTTCAAATTGGCTTTGAAAATCAGTCATGCAGTATTACCTTTGCTGGAGTCTGTCCGTCAGAACAGTCACCAGTCTAGTCAGAGGAACGTGGAGGGATGTCAGTGTGTCCCACAGTTGATAGATAGAGTGACACATGATTTTTGAACAGTTTTATGTGTGGTGTTCATGGCACACGTGCGTGTATGTGTGGTGCTGGGGATGGAACCCAGGGCCCCACAAATCCTAGGCAGGTGTTCCACTGCTACTAGAGTTACGGCTGTAGCACTGTGACCGTTTTTTTAAAACTGTCAGAAGGGGAGCGTGGAGATGATCCTATATCTCATTTGAGAAATGAGACCACAGGCCCAGCAAGTGTCCAGAACTTTCTCAGGGCACAGAGCAGGTGGGGGAGGGTAGAGGCGAGTGGGGCTTGGTGTTGGGCTCCACACTGAGCTCCCGTGAGCCTGTGGACTGAACCTTAGAGAAGCAGGTTGTCAGCCTAGTGCCACCACCACGTACGTCACGAACTGCCCCCAAAGCACCATCGTTCACAGCAGCCATTCTTGCCACCCATGTGTCAGCGGGCTGTGGGGCAGCTGATAGGCTGGACTCAGGGCTGTGGCTAGTTTCACTGAGACCACTGCAGGTACAAGGAAGGATGCCGGAATTCCCTGGGAGATAGGTAGGGTTGGCGTGATGCTGCCACAAACCAAGGAGAGCAAGTGCTGCTGTATACAGTACAGTGTCGGAGGGAGCCGCGGTCACCCCGGTAAACCAGATGGCCTGCTGCAGTGTCGTGTTCTTAGGGCATTCTCCCAGCCACACAGGGACTCAGAATTCCCGCTTCATTTCACCCTACTGACAAGCCTCGTCCATCAGAGTTTGAGAGACACCTGAAATTGTGAACTGGGGACGTCGTGCTAATGTTGTCATTAGGAACCTTGACGCTTTGCGTCCTGGGAAAGAGCACGTTCCGCCATGCCTCGTGTACTGGGTTGTCTTTTGGTTTGTTGCCTCATGGTTCCAAGATGGCTGTTCTATCTCCAATTATCATGACTTCTGACGATCAACAGTCAAGGAAAGAATAGTAGTGCTCTCATTCTTTTAAACAGACTACCATGTATTAAGATTTATTTAACTGGTATATTTTTGTTTTGTTTTGGTACCTGGAGTGGAACTCAGGGCCTTGCACTTGCAGGAAGGTACTGTGCCGTTGAGCGACATCCACGACCCTTAACTGCTAGATTCTTGATGGGTATTTTGTTTATTTATAATACTGTGTTGCTTAGTACCCAGCTGCAGTGAATATTCTTGTACTGTATTTCATCTACTTGAATTTCTAGGTCAGAAGATAGATCCATTTGCAAGTTTGTTAAATATTACTAAATTGCTTTTCCATCAGCACTGTGTGCAGGGTTCTTCCAGAATGAGTTTCTTGTTGGGAGTCATGCTTTCCTTTGATTTCACAAGTATGTTTGTTTGGTTATTAGGTTATTTTTGGTGCTGGGGATCAAACCTGGGGTTTCATGCCTGTGAACCAAGCACCATACCACTAGTATGTATATTTATGATAGCTGTTTTAAATTTTTTACCTGTGAGTTACATCATGTGTCTTTTTGAGTTGTTGAATATGGGATATGCAAATGATTTGAAAATTAGGAGACTCAGCAATGGCGAATTTGATGATAACACCGAGGAACCTCACAGCAGTGTGTTAGTGAGTTTGATACGTTTCAGTGTGGTTTTGTTTCGTAAAAGAATGATAAGCAGCGGGGTTTTGAAAACTGCTTTGATTATAGCTACCGAGTAGATGCCGCTGACCTTTTAGTAGATGAATTGAAATGGTTTAGATCTTGGGGATTTTGATTTAAATTATTATCTTAATTTACCTAATAAAGTTTTTTCTTTTATTTTCTTGTTTCTTTTCTTTTTGGAAATAAGAGCTCACTCTGTCATTCAGGCTGGCCTTGAACTTGTAGCCCAGCTGTCCTCAGAGTTGCATTCCTTCAGTTCCAGTCTACAGAAGCTGGAATTGTAGCGTGTGTCACCAGGCCTGGCTCTGCTTTTTTTTTTTTTTTAAACTCCTTCAGTACTGGGGATTGAACCTGGAGCCCTCACTGCTGAGCTATATATATATCTTCAGCCCTTTTTGTTTTTTTGAGACAGGGACTTTCTAAAGTGCCCAGAATGGGCCTGAAATTGTGATCCTCCTGCCTCAGCCTCCAAGAATGCTCAGATTATAGGTGTGTGCCACCTCCCCAGCTTTTTAGTAAGGCTTATAGCTGATTTTTTACGAAGGCCAAGTCAATTTAGAATGTGGTAGATAGCACACAATAAATTTTTAGGAAATAGGAGGAGATAAGATTTGTTACATTTATCTCAAGTATAATGTGTTTACTTTTTCTTTTTGCCACACCTTAGCTTTGTGACTTTGGGCCAGTTACTGAGTCCCTCTGGATTTTAGTTTCCTTAACAGGAAATTGGGAAGTTATTACTTTTATTAAATAAAGTATTATAAGGAAAACATTTATTAAAGTGTTCTATACAAGGTAGCTCTTGTTATTTTTACTTACAGATATGTACTGGATGGCAATTGATGTTTGTGATTTGTTAAGATGGTAGATTACTACTTTTTTTTTTTTTAGTAGATGACTACATAATCAATACTATACAGAGTTTTAAATTGTGACAAGCCAGGCATGGTGGTGCACCCCTGTAATCCCAACACTTGAGAGGCTGATGAAGGAGGATTGTTGCCAATTCGAGACCAGCCTGGGCTACAAAGTGAGCTCAAGGCCAGCCTGCACTGCACAGTGAGACCCTGTCACAAAAAGACAAAATAAAATAAATTGTGAAGAATGAAGATAATTTGAAGTTAATACAGCCATCTAAAATTTATTAAACGACCGGTAACTGGGCACTTGGACTCAGGTGTGCAAAGGAGAGGAGCACGGAGACTGCTGTAAGAACTCCTGAGAGCTCAGCTCTGCTGTAGCATGACTGGTGGCTCTGTGTGTCCTAGGACAGGCTTTAGCAAGAAGGTGTTATGTTACTTTGACGTAAATCTAAAGGACTTTAGTAAATATTCAAGGAGGGAGATGTTCAAGAGCATAAAGAAACATGTGGAATTTCTGTATTTGGCTTACCTGCTTATTTATTAAGGTCTCACCTGTCCAGACCTCCCTTGAACTCCCCCTGGAGCCTAGGATGGCCTTGGCTTTGCAGTATCCTGCCTCAGCCTCCTCAGTGCTGGGATTATAGACTTGTGCCACCATGCTGTTTATCTGATTTTTTTTTTTTTTTTTTGGTGTATGCTTGATCATCTACATAAGGATTTTACCACTAGGGAAATTCTCAATAATTTTATGCAAATGGAAAACATGGAGTATTAAAGTGTTGATTTTATCATGTGATTGCTTTGACTTTTGTTTATATATTGTATGGAAGGCCAAGTACTTGGATGGTACATTGAATACTTGTATAATAATAGGCTTTTTTAGCTGTGGTACTAAGGATTGGTTTATTCTGTGTGTATTTTGAGTATATATACACAGGTCAGGATGTATTGTATTAATTTCATAGCATATAAATCATAAATTGATAAAATAGAGTCTAAGGGAAAAAATCAATTCTAGTAAAATGTTAAATTCCTTTTCATGTGTATGTAAATATTATTTTAAAAATCATTATGTACTTAATGGTCTTGTGGTCAGAATATTTGGAATTTAACTCTCATTAACCTCAAATCCTTTTTGGATATAGGGATAAAAGAAGGAGAATGTCATTGGTCTCTGGGAACCTAGATGATTTTAAATAATTATTTTGTAAATATAGGACTAAAGACTATTATTTGTAAGACATTTAAAGGACTGTCCATGTCATAAAATACAAACTGAGAATATAAAGGTAACTGGGTAGATAGTGATTAAGTTGTCTTTGTAGTATAATGCCCAGTAAGATCAAAGGATAATAGTGTATATTTAGCAAATAGAATCTAGGATCAGCTGTTCATGAAATAGTCAACTTTCTTGGTTAAAATCGCTGCCAATATTTTTAAATATACATTTAAGACATGCATAATGACATTTTTCTTTCTGAGGCAGTTCTTCAGCTTTAGTTTTAAAGAATATGACTATAAACTATGTTTATGCAATATAATTTTCTGTCCTTTTCACTGTTTCATAAATATTAACTTGTTGACAGAAAGCTTTACTTTTGCCAAAAGTATACAGTTTAGGGATCTGTACTTTTCGTGGAGAACATGGTTGGTACAGTTTTTGTGGCATGTCTTGGCCACTGTAGCTCTTCAGTAAATATTTCTTGAGTGAATCAACACACTTTGACAGTATCACAATTCTTATGTAATACTCTAAGTAACTGAGGTACTAACTAATATGGAGATATTATTAATGTCTTTATCTTCATCAAGGGAAAAAGTCTTAATGGATGATTATTATTGTATTATTATTAATAGATTATGGGTTGGACCCTGGAAAGGTTTCTTCTTGAGATTTAAAATTGAGAGAAAATTATGATGTCATTAATATTTACTTCTTTTCTTTTGTAGGTATGGCCTCACAAGTCTTGGTCTACCCACCATATGTTTATCAAACTCAGTCAAGTGCCTTTTGTAGTGTGAAGAAACTCAAAGTAGAGCCAAGCAGTTGTGTTTTCCAGGAAAGAAACTATCCACGGACCTATGTGAATGGTAGAAACTTTGGAAATTCTCATCCTCCCACGAAGGGTAGTGTTTTTCAGACAAAGATACCATTTAGTAGACTTCGAGGACACAACTTTTCATTGCAGACAAGTGCTGTTGTTTTAAAAAACCCTGCAGGTGCTACAAAGGTCATAGCAGCTCAAACGCGGCCAGCTCAAGTGGAGGCACCTCAGATTGGGGCTTGGCGACAGAGGTTACATTTCCTAGAAGGCCCCCAGCGATGTGGATTGAAGCGCAAGAGTGAGGAGTTGGATAATCATAGCAGCGCAATGCAGATTGTTGACGAGTTGTCCATACTTCCTGCAATGTTGCAAACCAACATGGGGAATCCAGTGACAGTTGTGACAACTACCGCAGGATCGAAACAGAATTGTACCACTGGAGAAGGTGACTATCAGTTAGTACAGCATGAAGTCTTATGCTCCTTGAAAAATACGTATGAAGTCCTTGACTTTCTGGGTCGAGGCACTTTTGGCCAGGTGGTTAAATGCTGGAAAAGAGGGACAAATGAAATTGTAGCAATCAAAATTTTGAAGAATCACCCTTCTTACGCACGTCAAGGTCAAATAGAAGTGAGCATATTGGCAAGACTGAGTACAGAAAATGCTGATGAGTATAACTTTGTACGAGCTTATGAATGCTTTCAGCACCGTAACCATACTTGCTTAGTCTTTGAGATGCTGGAACAAAACCTATATGACTTTCTGAAACAAAATAAATTCAGTCCCCTGCCACTAAAAGTGATTCGGCCCATCCTTCAACAAGTGGCCACTGCACTGAAAAAACTGAAAAGTCTTGGTTTAATTCACGCTGACCTCAAACCAGAGAATATTATGTTGGTGGATCCTATTCGGCAGCCATATCGGGTGAAAGTAATAGATTTTGGGTCGGCCAGTCACGTATCGAAGACTGTTTGTTCAACATATCTACAATCTCGGTACTACAGGTAGGTGACAGCTACTTTTTGGTTGTTTCATAAATGATGACTTTTTGCTAAATGAAATAATTTTGTATGGTGTATGGTGAAAAGGATTGCTTTATTTAGGAAATTGACAAGATCAAGGTTAAGTTTGAGTTTTTAAAAAAGATTAAAAAATAAAGGCATAAAACTTGTCTAGTTTCCACTGATTTCATGCTCAAAGCATCTGACTGTTTCTATTTTTAACAGAAGACATAAAGGAATGGTTTGTGATAGTGGTTATCAAACAGAAAGCTTGAATGGGTGGGATGGTACACACTTGTAATCCCAGTACTCTGAGCTGCTGAAGCAAGAGGATTGCTATGAGTTTACAGCCAGCCTGGGCTACGTAGTGAGTTCAAGGCCAGCCTGAACAACATAACAAAGTCCTATCTCAAAATGAAAACAAAGCAAAACCAGAAGTTTTTAAATGTTGGAGAAGTGTTTATAGTTATTTGTACATAATTATTGTGTATATATCTTCTGTTTTTGTACTTGAGGGAAATAGTTTATTTAAAGATACAACCTCCCGTAACTGAGCATTTAGAAAAACCACAAAAATTCAAAAAGTAACTCTGATTAATGATTTTAAGATTCAGATATGTTTCCATGACTGCCCTGAGTTTTTTTCCCTGCATATATGGAATGAGTAATATTGTTTTGGTGTTAAAACTGCCAGGGGAATTTAAAGAATTAAACAAATTTCCATCTAAATATTGATAAAGGGCAACAGTATTGTGATTAATGTAGCACTAACCTGCAAGTACTATAGTTTATGGGGCTAGGTAATGATCACCAAGACTCAAAATGCCAGAAATTCCTTCATGAGTAGGAAAATGTTTTTTGAGTTCATTGTTTCATAGTTTTGAGAATAAATCATTTTCATTTCAGCCTGAATGAATGTATGATCTTTTATACTTACTGTAGAGTCCCTACGATCCTCAGCACAATGGAGCCAATACAGGAGCAAAACTGGCAGTGATACTGGTCATTCATAAGTTCTAAACAGACGAACATATGCAGTTTATTATTAGACCACAAGGGTTGTAAGGTTTGGCCCCACGAGAGGCATTTTTCTCTCATTGCATCTGCCTTTTACTCCTTCTGATTACCTTGATTCACCTTCTTTCAAGATATCCTGTAGTAGGGCTGGGGATATAGCTCAGTGGAATAAGCGCTTGCCTAGCAAGCGCAGGGTCCTGAGTTCGATCCCCAGTACCGCAAAAAAAAAAAAAAAAAAAAAAAAAAAAAAAGATATCCTGTAGTATTCAGGAAAAGATAAAAGAGAAATTAGCTGATACAAAATCAATTCTAAACATGTGTCCTATTATCAGTAAGCTATCAGAAGGAATCTTAATCTGTGTCATTTAGTGATCATTAAGTTTATTGAAATATGTGTTAAGAATTAGCTTGATCTACCTTTAGTATATTTCAGATTGTTTGGTTTTTAACTATTAAATCTTCTTCAATTGAATGAAATATATAAGCTCTTAGTTAATTTTACTTGAAAAGTGATTTTAAAATCTTACATAATAGTGTGAGAACAAAAGTGTTTTCTTTTGTACACTGTGAATTGTGTCTTAAGAACTTTTAGTAGTCTGCTACCACATTACATAAACTCCCAGCTCCAGCTGCTTGGGCCCTATATTTAGTTCACTTGTTAGTAAATGACTTCATTTTATTTGGGTCTTACTTTATTCTCCATGCCAGATTGAGCACTGTGTGATACCTAACCATTTCCTTTTGTAATTGGAATCTTTTGGGTAAGAGTAAAATTTTAAAAAAGTTTTTTATACTTGAGAATGTTGGTTTATTAAATGTTTCAAGATTGCAAAAGAAGGGCTAGGGATAAGCTCAGAGGCACAAGTGCCTGCCTGGCAAGCACAGAGTCCTGAGTTTGATTCCAGTACCAAAAAAAGAGAGAAAAGATTGCAAAAAAAAAAACCTTATAAAGCAATCTGAAATGCTTAATATTTTATGGTACTAGTTTTTAGCATTAGGTTTTTGCACAAATATTGAGTGTTCAAAATGAAAAAGGTTATGAATAATTAGTAAGTACAATTAATAGTTTCTAATTTATGTTCATGTATAAATTTCAGGTACATTATTTACCCTTTCAGAAGCTGTACAATAGCAGTGCTATAGTACAGGTACCAAGTTTAGAGTTAAAAAGAAGGTTTGTGTTTGTAAACAGACATTTTGGTTGATATTGCCTAGAAATCGAAAATTCATGGAAATTAGTTCCAAGTGTTGGAATGGTTAATAAATACTAAGGTCGAGGTGAAAGTATTGTAGACTCTTAATTAGGGATTATTATATGGTATAATTTTGGGTGAGAATGGCAAATAATTATTACTTTCAGTAATTATTTACATTTGATGTTTTGAACCTTGCCATTTCTGTTTTAGCTTTTAGCTACAACATTATAAATTTGATTGGATAATCATGTGTCTCAGACTTGATTTTTCACTCTTTATTAAAAATATATTGTATTTTAAATCAAAGCAATAAGTGGAAACATACTAAATTATTTTCAAGCTAAACACAGTAAGAACCCAATTGCCGAGGTAAATGATTTGTGCTTAAATATAGGTTCATGTATGTACTATTATTCTGTTTCTTTGAAATGTGTAACACAAATATAGTAGAGGTATCTTAAAATAGACAGGGGCCAGCAGCCAGCAGCCAGAAATTGTTGACTACTATAGATGGTTAGGCTGTCTAGCTCTTGCAGTGATAGAAGCCAGAGGTACACGCTAAGGGCGTTGATTTGCTTAAGGTCAGCATGTTCTAAATTCAGCTGCCTGAGTATGGTTTCTGTCAGGAACACATAGGGCTCTTGAATGCATAAAAGGTTGTAGCAGCAGAAGGTGCTGTATTTATGAGGTGTGGTGGCAATATTCAGGTCATGAATTTCTCTTTTTAAAAATTTTTAAATACAGATTTTTAGCCTATGGTTCTGAATCATTTTATGGTACACAGAGGAAAGTGGGCTGTAAAGTAACCTGTAGAGTAGTTACGTTTTCCTAACTTAGTTTTGAACTAATTAATATTGAACTAAAACATGCATTATAGGTGCGAGAGTTTTGTTCAGTGATAGGGTGCTTGTCTAACGTGCATGAGGGCCTGGCTTTCATCCCAGCACTGAATAAAAAAGAAAGAAAAGAAAAAAAGGCTTTTCTCATGCGTGCAGTAGTTAAAAAAATCCGTGGAATGGTGGAATTTCGACTTACCAGTTCTTGTTCAGAGCATACTCATCTCCCACTCTTTTTTAGACCCTAAAGTATCACAGTTCCTGTAACAAAATTAGGATATATGGACAGACTCAAAAAGTAATATTTTATATAGGGTACTTCATAATGGAACACTGTATGTACGCTTTATCAATTTTTCAAAGTGCTTTTTCTTAAATTTCCTAGTGTTCTACTTCTCATGTTTATGAGATACATTTTTATTTTTTTTATTTTTATTTTTTTTCCGGTACCAGGGATCGAACTCAGGACCTTGAGCTTGCCAGGCAAGCGCTTATGCCACTGAGCTATACCCCCAGCCCCTGAGATACATTTTTAAAAAATCATTTTATTGAGGTAAAATTCACTTACTGTACCATAAACTTCATCCACAGTATAGTCCAGTAACATACATACATACATACATACATACGTTTATTTATTTATACCGGAAATTGAACATAGGACCTTGTGCTTGCCAGGCAGGTGCTTGTGGGGCTGAGCTATATCCCCGGCTTCTAGTGGCTTTTAGTATATTCACTGTACACAGTTATGTACTGAGGAACACAGTCAGGTTTGGAACATTTATATTATGCCCAGAAGAAACCCCTCTGGTTCCTTAGTTGTTGGTCCCCAGGCACCCAGTCTGCCCAGCCGTAGGCAACCACTTGTCTTCTTCGTCTGGGTGTATTTGCCCCTCCAGATGAGTCATAACAATGTAGCTATCCAGTCTGCGATCCTTTTGATCAGATTTGTTTTCACTTAGGACAGTGTTTTCAAGTGTCAGCCATATAGCATATAACAACATGCTCTTGTTTTGCCCAAGTTCTTTGTTGTTTAGGTACCACATTTTGTGTATACACTCATTATCGATATATAGGAATACAAGTTGTAATATTGTCCACAATTAGGTATTTCCTTCACAATATTTTATGCCTCTAAAATGTGAAGTAGTGTGCTGGATACTGCTTTTATATTGAGGTACAAAAAATAACCCCTGACCTTGTTGTGCTTGTAATCAAATGAGCATATTGAATATCAGAAAAGATAAAAGTACTGTGACCAGGGGGAGAGATGAACAAAAAGACTTAATCCTTTGTTCCTTCTTTCTTTTTTTTTTTTTGTTAATCTTTTTTTCCCCTGGGCATGGTGGCATCCACATGTAGTCCTAGCACTGGCCAATTTAGTGATTTAGTGAGATCCTATCTCCAAAAAGTTTTTATGTATATGAATATGACTGGGGGTGTAGCTTATAGTATGAAGGTCTTGGGTATAGTCCTCAGCACCACCGAAAACCCAGAACAAAACAATACCTCCCTCAATCCCAAAACCAAACCAAAACAGAAACCCCCTTTTTACTTAAACATAATTTTAGATTTCCAGTTCCCTAAAAGGCACAAAGCATTCCCGTCTAACCTCGCCCACACTCCCCAACTGCTTTAAACATTAACCATCCACCGCCCTGGTCTCTCCACTTACTCTGTCTCAACACACAGTTTCTTCTACAGTGAAAGTGAGTTTTTTATGTAAAACCACTTTCCCTCTAAATACTTAAGTGTGTATTTCCTAAACGTAAGGATACTGTCGTGCATAACCCTAGTACAGTGATGCAAGTGATCAGTTTACCTCAGTTAACTGCTTTAAGGAACTATGTGAACCATTCAAAATGCTGTTTGATTTGGGGAAATTAAAGCAATACTGTTAGCTATTTAAGAGACTTGATTCAGATTTTTCCAGATGTCTCTTTGATGACATTTTTTTACCCCAAATTCAGGTCTGGGTCACTTGCCATGCAAGTGATTTAATATCCTCTAGTTGGAGACAGTGACTTCCTCTTTGCCTTAATAATCCTGATACTTCTGAGGAGTACTGATCATTTTTTTTGTGTGTACTGTTTGTGAGTTTGGGTTTTTCTAGTGTTTTTCATTATGTTCATATTATTCGTTTCCCCCAAGAATTCATATATTGGAAAGCAAATGAGGCCAATTTGTCCAATGCCTGGTAATGTCAACTCTGTTCATTTGGTTTAAGGGGGGTCTGACTACCAGATAGGTCCACTATAAAGTTACTACTTTTTTGTAATTAATAAGCACGTTGTAGAGAGATACTTGAGACTGTTCAGGTGTATGGTTTCTTATTTTCATCACCTAGTTTTTGCATTTGTTGGCGAATCTGGCCTTAGTATTGAGAGTTGCTGAATGACGATTTTCTGATTCCACGCTCCTCAGTTAGGAATTGTTCTGTAAGAAAGAGCTTTCCCTTTATTTATATCAGTATGAATTCATGGACTCATATTTCACTCAGTGGATTATAACCTGTTTCTTCTCATTACTGTTTTTGTTGTTGTTGCACAGATGATCCCAGATTGTCCAATAATAGCTTATATAAGTGGAATCATACAGTATTTGGCTTTTTTGACAAGTACATTTCTTAGTATACAGGAATGTCTTCAAGTTTCATCTGGGTTGTAGCATGTGACAGGATTTCTTTTTTTTAAAGGCTAAATAATGTTCAATTGTACGTATTTACCACATTTTATTTGTTCATCTTTCGATGACATTTGGAGTTGCTGTCACTTCTTGGTGATTGTGAATAGTTTCGTTAGGAACATGATTGTGTATCTCTTCAAGACCCTTCTTTCAGTTCTTTTGGTTATGGACCTAGAGGTTGAATTGCTGTATCCTAGAGTGGTTCTGTTTTTAGTTTTTCAAGGGCCTGTGGAAATACCATGGTATTTTCCTTCACAGTTGTACCCTTATAGTCTCACGAGTCATACCCAGAGTTCGTTTCTCAGTGCCCTCATCAGCGCTTACGTTCTGTGTGTGTGTGTGCGCGCGCGCGTGCGTGTGCATGTATATTTTCCTGTGTGTGTGTTTATAGTAGCTATCATAATAGCTGTGAGGTGTCTTATTGTGGTTTTGTATGTTTCTGATGATTATGCAATTGGGCATTGTTTTTGAGAGCTTGTGAGCTATTTGTATACCATCATTAGAGAAATGTCTATTCAAATCCTTTTCCTTTTTAAAATCTTGATTATTTAAATTTTATTATAGTTCTTTATATATTTAGTATATTATCCTCTTGACCTCTTATGAGATATGTGATTTGCATATATTCCCTGTTGTTCTCTAGGTTGCCTGTTCACTGTTATTTCTTTTGCTTACACACTTTTAAGTTTTATAGATTTCCATTTGTCTGCTTTTACTTTTATTGCTCATGCTTATGGTGTCATATCCAAGGAATAATTGCTAAGTCTAAAGACATAAAGCTTTTTCTCTATAGTTTTTTTTTTTTCAGAAAAGAAGTTATAGGGCTTCAATGTTTTGAGCTAATTTATATATATGATGTCAGATAAAGATCATTCTTTTGCTTATGAATGTAAAGTTTTCAAATTCTTTGTTTGTTTTTTTTTTGTTGTTGTTGTTGTTTTGTTTTTTTTGAGACAGGGTCTCGCTATGTAGTTCAGGCTGGCCTTGAACTCAACTTGTAGCCCAGGCTGGGCTCGAACTCTCAGCAATCCTCCTACCTCAGCCTCCCAAGTGCTGGGATTATAGGTGTGCGCCACCATGCCTGGCCCAAATTCTCTTCGTTGAAGAGACTTATTTTTCCATTGAGCTGGCTCCATGTATCAATCATTCATATATGCGTACTACTTCTGGCTCGTTAGCCTGTTCCTTTGGTCTCTTTGTCTTTGTGTTGTTACCACACTATTGTGATTATTATAGCTTTGTAACATATTTTGAAACCAGAAGTTTAAGTCTTCCAAACTTTTTCTTCCTTTTCAAAATTACGTTGAATATTTACAGTCCTTTGATATTCTTCTTTGTCATCATTCCCTTCTCCAACAAAAAAGTTTGGTCTCACAATTGAGAACCTTGTTGGTAACATTATCTTCAATATATGTCAGAATTTAAGAATGTGGATGGACCAGTAATCAGGCTTTTGCCTATGTTATCTTCCATCTTCAGCTGTATAGTGCGATCTTACCCTTGTCTAATACATTATTGTTAAACATGTTATAAACTTTTTATTCTTACTCTTTTGCCTAGGAGTGAATATTTTTTCCTATTAAAATTGTGTTCATACTTCAAGGCTTACTTAGGTATTAACTCCTGGATTACCCTCAGGCTTACTTTAGGTTTTAACCTCCTGGGTAGAGTCTTACCTGCCCACCAGTCACTGTTCTGGCCCTACCTAGCACGAATGACTAAGATGAAGACTTGTGGGATTTCAGAGCTGGAGAGGACTTGTCACGTGTTCTAATGGGACTCCACACTCACACATGGGTTACTTTACATTATCTCAACTCGTTCTGTGTAGCCTGACCTTTGAAACTTTTTCATTAATTACAAATGTGTTCTGAAATAGTCTTGCTTATGTACATGGATATTTAAGGTATGTGAGATCTTTTTTATGTCAGTTTTTATGTGATCTTAAATTTGAAGAATAAACACTTTTTAATTGAGCACATTTATTATGGATTCAAGTACAAAATTTCATAGGCCTCTTCCTCATAGATCTTGCGACTTTTTTGGGGTTTATAAGTCTAGTCTTTTCCATTTAGTCTTCCCTTTAAGGCTGTATTGGTACAGATTTGAGAATTATATAAAGTAACTTATCTTATTTTCAGGTATCTTTCATTTAAAAAGTTTTCTTCAAGGCAGATATGGTGGCTTATGCCTGTAATCCCAGCAGTCGGGAGGCATGCCATGAATTTGAGGCCAGCCTGGGCCACATGGTGAGTTCAAGACCAGCCTAGATGGCAGGGTTGGACCCTGTCTCAAAAACAATTTCTTTTTTTCTTGATAGTAACCAGCTATCCAACCTTATTTACATAACATAAGTGATTTTGTTAACCATAAGAAGTTGGTTAACAGGTGGACTAGATGCATGATTTCATTTGAGGAACCGAAATGCGTCTCATTTAAAAATCTTGGAATGTGATAGGTATGATATTAGGTTATAAGGTTGAGTATTGTAAATGCTCAGTAAGACTGATCAAGCAATGTAATACAACAACCGTTGTTAATTTCCTATCATCTTGTTTTGAAATTCTGTATCACTTTTATTGTTTTTGTGTTGTTTTGTTTTTGTTTTTTGTATCTCTTCTTTTCCCTTTAAAGCTAAAAACAAGACTAATCAGGCACTGGGCAAAATCATTTTGAAAAGTTAGGCCATTGTTCTGTACATTGATAGCTGTAAAATACATAATAAAAATAATGCCATATAAATCAGGCCAATCATGTCAGATTTGAAAGATTATTATAAAACTACTTATACTGTTAGTTACTCATAGGTTAAGACTTTTATGATGTTTTTGATTCTACTGAATAAAAGCCTTTAACTTCAAAGGTTATCAGTGTTTTTCTTGGGCTAGCCTTGGGTAGCCGTGTTTGGAAGGTGTATACGGACTCATAAACGTGCCGTGACATAGAATGTAACGATGCCATGGATTAGATGACACTGTTGACCTCACAGACTCCAAGTATCTGTGCCTGTTTTGAGTCCCAGCATCTTCTTGTGAATGGAATCCAGCACCCTGAATGTTACAACACCAGGTGTGCCAGTTTGGGGGCCAGTGAATAATTTAGGTGCCAGCTGGTGTGGAGAGATCGCATTACTTAGGAGAGAGAGTCTAATATGTGCTAAACGTTGACATTAACGAGAACAACTGTCTTTTGCAAGAAGACACTGAAGAACCAAAGGCTTGGCGTATCGGCACCTGAGACCAGTGCAGTGGGTACAGGAGTAGTTAGGGTATTGTAAAATTACAGAAATAATTACAGAGTCAGTGTCAGAAAGAATTAGTAATAGAGAAGGGTGTGAAGTAAAACTGGAACAATTTTTTTCCCTTTATAGTGTAGCTCCATTTTATAGTTTGATAAAATGTATTTTGTACTTTAACCAGTGCTTTGTGATGTACATTTAGTTTTCTGATAATGTGACAAAGAACATTCTTGTGTGGCCCTGAATCCCACAAGCATACATTGTCAGCATAGTTCTAGAAGGAGAGTTTTGTTGCTTCTTCACCTTCAACTCCTAATATTAATATACTTTTCGGCAAGTGCCACAAACTGATACCTTGAGGAAACCTGATTGCCATCAAGATTATGGCATGTACAGCCTTGAAGTAGGTATACACAATTGGACAAAGGTGGCAGATCATTTAAAGAAAGAGATTTTAGCCCCTTTAAAATGTGTCAATAGCTGGGCATGATTGTGCACACTTGTAATCCCAGCACACAGGAGGCTGAGGCAGGAGGATTTCTGCAAGTTGGAGCCTAGCCTCCATTACACAGTGAGTTAAAGGCCAGCCTGAACTGCATAGCATGAACCTATCTCAAACAAAACTAAACTAAACAAAAACTAAACTAAGCTAAATGAATAATCTGTTTTTTGCTCAGGAAGCATTTGGTAACTTTCAGTAGGCATTAGCTTCCTTGATATGTGAGCCCCATATCTCTGGTCTGACGGCAGGAGTGTCTGAATTGTCCATTCTGTGGTAGAGAGTGATTGCATGTGTACAGAACTGCTGTCTGGCATGAGTGTGCTTTCTCCACCCTCACCCTCAGGGCTGCATTAATTGAAAGCTCCTACAGATAAGACATTTGTATTAAGGCTGTTGTGACAGAATCAAATTAGAACTTAAGATATTTAGAGAGCATTTTCATAGACATTTAGTCTTAATGTACTTAATAGGCAAGGCGTCTGAAATCCAACATACATAAGTGGACACGGGCAAAGTAACATTTATAAATAGTGCTTCTGTTTTACTTTTTTTTTTTTTTAAGTTTTTTAAGACAGTCTTGCCGTATAGTCCTGGCTGGTCTTGAACTCACTATGTAGCCCAGGCTGGCCTTGAACTTGGTACAAGCTCTCCTACCTCAGCCCCCTTGAGTGCTAGAATTACAGAGGTACGCCACCACGCCTGACATTTACTCAGTATTTGTAGGAGTTTTTTTTTATTTTGAGTAAGAGCAAAGTAAAAATAAAATTATCCTTTGAATCTAAAGATATAGTTTCTTTGTAAATGGTAAAATGTAATTGTAGAAATGGGCAATCCATCATCGTAAAAGTCATTTAAAAATAGGATGTCATTTCTGAATAAAAAACTTGTGGAAGGATCTCATTGAGAGAACTTATGTTTGAAATCAGACAGGGCTGGGTGTGTAGGGTGGCTATAGATGAGAGCATTTATGTTTGAATAATGTGAGGCCGTGTAACATGACAGAAGTATGGGTTTAAATTTTCTAAAGATTTTGTTTGCTGTAAATGACTTCCCATTAGCATAGAGCCCCTTCAGAGAGAATGCCATTGAATTTGTAACAAGGTTAGTACTGTAGATGTGACAGTGTTCACTTTAAGGGTTTGTAAAAGAACTATAATGGCTCATGAGGCATTAAATATCCTGTTTTTAAACAGAGATAGAATTTGTCATAAAACAATATACTTACATATGGTACTAAATAATGACAAGTAAGTAATTGTTACCTTATTTATTCACATGTTCATAAATCTGGTTCTGCCACTTCCTGTGTCACTCGAGTTTAATCTTTCTCTACCTCAATGTACTCACCTATATGATGACGGTAATTACTACCTCAGAGGTTGTTGTGAAGGTTAAATCCATGATGCATGTAAAGCACATAATACAGTCTTGGGACATTTCATACATTTCATAATAGAAGCTGTAAAGCAGAGTGACATGGTTTAAAAGATTACACAGTGGTCACGTGATAGTGAGTCTCCCACAGTGGTTCCCTGGTGGCCTGCATTTGGTATATGTGCTGCTTCTACTCCTAGAGCGTAAGCTTTGACGGTTTACAAAATATAGTTAAATTTTTATGAGTAATGATTAGTGCACTCCTTTTTTTTCTTATAAAATTTTATTGGAGGCATTCTTTTTGTGTGAGCTATTTATTGGGAGTACAAGATAGTTTATGGTAACCCAGATATTAAGTATTCAGCTTGATAAATTCTTGGAGTGTGAACATACCTATGTAACCACTACTCATGTCAGGTGTATTGACTGTGTATTCTGTTTTATGAAATGTCTTTTGTTTGTTTTTCTGTTTTCAGTTGGCTTCTCTTTTTGAGACAGGGTCTCATTATGTAGTGCAGGCTGGCCTTGAACTCCCCATGTAACCCTGGCTAGCCTCGAACTTGCAGTGCTCCTTCCACCCAGCCTCCTGAGTGCTAGGCCTATGGATGTGCACCGCCATGCCCAGCACTTGCCTTATTCTTGTGTGTGTGTGTGTGTATGTTTGTGTTTGGGCTCTCTGTTCTGATATCATTTGGTCCATCCTGTCAGTCTCTTGGTGACATTACTTATAATCGATAATGGAAATCTTGCTACTTGTTCTTTTTTTTTTTTTTTTTTTTTCCGGGACCGGGGATCGAACTCAGGGCCCTAGTGCTCAGCGGCAAGCACTTAGCCCACTGAGCTGTACCTCCAGCCCCGCTACTTGTTCTTTAAGGGGCTGTTTCTGGTCTTTTGTATGTCTAGATGAATTTCAGATTCTGTCACTTTCTATAAAAAACAGTTCTATTTTCCCCACATCATACTATGAAAGCCATCTCCTTGCCCAGGACTTTAATAATGACATCTTGTTCTGGCTTACATGATTTCAAAAACGGACTTCTTTTGGTCAGTGTCAGTGTGTTGTCCCCCCTGAACCCTCCCTGTACATAATGCTCTTCTTTGTCTTCTGTTTAAGCAATTGGGAAAAAAAATTGGGACAAAAAGAAAAAAAAGTGGTATGAAGTAGACTCTTTTAAGAGTTAGTTAAGGCTCTATTTTTGTGAATGGGTTCATCTATTTATCCAGTTAATGGATTAACAGATCATTTTGAGAGTGGGAGAGTGAGTCTGCTTTATAGCCAATTTGGCTAGGTCTCCCATACACTCCCTGTTCTTTGCCATGTGCTACCCTGTGCCACTTAGGGACTGTGCCATCACTAGGGGACCATTGCTGGATGTGACCCCTCTTTACCTTGGACCAGAATCGGGAGCCAAAATAAACTTCTTTTCCTTATAATTTATGTAGTCAGTGGTATTGTGTAGAAGCAACAGAAATGAGCTGTGACAGTTCTTTTTTGGAGGTAAATTTTACAGTAAGATGCACAGATGGTATTTAGGAGTCATAATGGGAAACTAGTTGTTGAATTTTTTTTAAGTGGATTCCAGTTTTCTGGTGAAATTCTGTCATTTCCTCCACTTTCTGGGTCGTTTTTATTACTTCAAAGTCCCTGTCTCGTAATTTCAGTAGCTGGATAACTGTGGGATTGCTTCTCTCTTTCTCTTTCAGTTTTCATTTGGCTTTATTTCCTGTTAAGCTGTCAACTTTGTCCACTTTTTAATACTGGACCCTGGTATGAATTCTTGAACTTTGTCGTTATGAGGCTATTTAATTTTGTGTGGCTATTTAATGTAAACTTAACTAAAATGAAATAAATCTTAAATGTTATTTCTTCAGTTAAATTAGTAACATCTGAAAGCTGCTAGCCACATACATAGATACTACACATAGAGAACATTCCATCATTGCACAAAGTTCTGCAGTACAGGGTTGTGCTGCTGACTGAGGATAGTATCTTCTTCCATAGAGAATGCAGTTTTACTGTGGAAGGTGGGTCGTACATTGTAATCATACATTGTAAGGGAGGCTGGTCTGTTTCCATTGGCCCTGTTCCTAGGGTGTAGTCCTTTGTGATTTCAGTTGAAAAGCTTGGGGTATCTGTTAAGGCCCCTTGTGCTTTGCAGTTTCTAAACTGTGGTTTTTGTTTTCCTAGACCAATGAGGCAGGCTTTGAGCTCCTGTACACCTTTATGTTCGGCCTCTGTGCCTCACTATGAACTGCCAACTAGCTCAAGGAAATAGAAGGTTTAAATTAATTAATCAATCATATTATAATCAGCAACTCCTTTTTTCCATTCCCCTATTTCCCTTCAGCCTTTCTCCCTGCTTATTTCCTTCCTCTTTAATAAGAATCTCCTTTCTTTATGTCATCCTTTTTTAGAGTCCATATATTACAGAAACATACCTGTCCGGCCTATTTTGCTGTTAAATGATAATCTCCAGCTTCGTTTGTTTTCCAGAAATGATACAATTTCTTTTCCATTCATCCAGTGATGGGCACCTAAGCTGTTTCTGTAATTTGGTTATTGTGAATTGTTCCAGAATAAATGTGGCTATGCAGGTATCCTCTACTGTGCTTACTTTAATTCCTTTATACAAAGGAATGGTGTAAACTGGGTCATGTGGTAGTTTTTTGTTTAGATTTTGAATAACCTTCATACTGGTTTTCATAGTGGCTTACTAATTTACATTCCTACCAACAGTGTAGAAGCTCCTTCTCCCTATCTTCACCAGCATTTGTTTATTTTTTGTATTCTTGGTAATAGTCATTTTGGCTGGAATGAGATGGACTCTCAAAGTA
The DNA here is from genome assembly GCA_004027595.1 of Dinomys branickii. Taxonomy (NCBI): domain Eukaryota; kingdom Metazoa; phylum Chordata; class Mammalia; order Rodentia; family Dinomyidae; genus Dinomys; species Dinomys branickii. The sequence goes on from PVLD010004438.1 coordinate 34,838, forward strand.
GTTTTGATTGACTGATTTGAATGGATAGTGATGCGAACACTTTTCATGTATGTACCAGTCATTTGTACTTCTTTTGAGAAGTGTTTGTTTAGTTTATTTGTTCATTTATTGATTTGGCTGTTTTTTTTGTTTTTTTTTTTGCCCCTTGAGTTGTTTATATAGCCTTAAGTATTAATCCACTCTTAGGGGTTTTCTCCCATTCTGTAAGTGTCTCTTCAGTGTGTTGTTTGCCTTGCTGAGCAGAAACTTTTTAATTGGATGCAGTCCCATTTGTTGATTGTTGATTCTTGCTGTTATTTCCTGTGTTATCAAAATCCTATTCAGGAAGTCTTTGCCTGTGCCTCTGACTTCATGTGTCTTCTTGAAGCAGTTTCAAAGTTTCAGGTCTTCTGCTTAGGTGTTTGATCTATTTTGAGTTGATTTTTGCACAGGGTGAGAGATAGGAACCTATTTCAGTCTTCTACATATAGATACCCAGTTTTCCACTATTAGGTAAAGAAACTTTCTTTTCTTTTTTATATGATTTTAGCTTCTTTGTCAAGAGTCAAAATCAGATGGCTCTAGTTGTGTGGGTTTGTTTCTGTGTCCTCTGTTATTTAAATTTCATTGCTGTATGTATCTGTTTTTGTGCCAGTATCATGCATGCTGTTTTTGTTATTGTCGTTTTGTTTTGAGACAGGGTCTCGCCATGCAGTTCAGGCTGGCCTTGAGCTCACTTTGTAGCCCAGGCTGGTCTCAAACTCACAGTGATCCTCCTGCCTCAGCCTCCTGAGTGCTCTGATTACAGGTGTGCTCTACCACGCCGGGCATGTTGTTATTGTCATTATTGTTAGTCAGATTTGAAATTGGGTATTGTGAAGCCTCTAGCCTGCTCTTTTTCTGGGGATTTCTTTTGCTATTCTGAGTCTTTCATGTTCATATATTAATTTTAGGATTTTTATAGTTCAAAGGATATTTTGATAGGGATTGCATTGAATCTCTAGATTGCTTTTGGCAATATAGCCATTTTAACAGTAGCCATTTTAACATTGGATTCTACCAATCCATGAACATGGGAAGTCTTTCCATCTTGTAATATAATTTTCAATTATTTCCTTAGTGTTCTATAATTTTCCTTATGGAGGTCTTTTCTCCTTGCTTAGGTTGTTTATGAGATACTTCAATTTTATTTTGAAGTTATTATGAAGGAAATTGTTTTTCCTGATTTTTTTCGCAGCTTGTTCATTATCAGTATATAGAGAAAATGTTGATTTTTTGAATGTTGATTTTTGTATCCTGTAAGGCTTACTTTAATTAGTTTTCTTTTCATACTGAAGCTTCACTCCTTCAAGTCCTACCTGTTTTGTCTGCTTTTTGATGACCTCACACAGCTTTAGAAAGTTTTATTGTTTAGAGCACTTTTAGGTTCACAGCAAAATTTCATAGAATGTAGAGAGTTCTTGTACACTCTGCCTCTACCTACTTACCACATCCCTTACTCTTCACATTTTGCACCACTGTGGTACATTTGTTACGACTGATGAGTTAGCACTGACATGTTACTGTCATCCATAGTCTGTACACATAGCTGTGTGTGGCTGTTTTATAGCTGTTCAGTATCCTTTCACTTTCTTTATTGGACAAAATAAAATTCAGTATATTTGAAAGCATCTCAATGGTTCCTGACAATTTTTTGAACTGACTTGTTGGGATTATTGGCTCTGCTAGTAAGTTATGCGTGGTGATGTATTTGAAGTTTTGTTTTTTCATCTTATGGCTTGTGTCTAGATGTCTGCCCAAAGCCTCATGTAGTCCTAAGTGGGGTTTTCTCAGAGGTGGCTGAATCTAGAGTGTGTGATTGATCCATGCTAAATGCTAGGATTAAGGTTGAGTGGTTACTAAACAAATCCACTGACTGGTTTGGTACTGCTCTAAGCCTAGTAGCCTGGATACAACATAAGGGACAGAAAGAGGCTTTGCTACCTTCTGTCCACCGTGAGCTGTTTCTCCTCTGCAAAGCCCCTCTGCTGTACCACCCTGCCTCGGAGCCAGCCGATTATGGACTTACACCTCTACAAACTGTGAGCTAAATACACCTTTATCCTATAACTTTGCATGTCTGATGTTTTGTCTCTGCAATGAGAGAAAAGTAACTAAGACACCCTTTAAGTCCCATTGGTCTAGATTTAGAAGCTGTTCAATGCAGTTGGCCATACTGTAAGTTATCAGATAGCTGAGATTTTCATTTAAAATATATACTACAGTGGAATGTATTTGGGGGAGCATTGCATCTTAAATGAATATTTTGTGTTTACTGATTTTTTTTTTTTTTCTGGATGTTGGGCATGAAGCCCTGGGCCTTGTGCTTGCAAGGACTCTAAGCACTGAGCCACACCTCCAGCTCCTGTCGAATACCTCGTAAAGACTGATTTAAGTTTATGAAATACTCTGGCAGGGATTAGATGAAATATGAGAGGCAGCCTCAGCACTTAAGGACTTTATACCCTTATAGAGGAGATGAAGTACACATATAATGATTATCAGGACTGTTTGTAGAGGGTACGTTTCATTTCTTAATAGGTTTACAATTTATGCCTAGTTTTTTGTTCTGCCACTGTCATTTATTAGCTCTGAGGAAGTCACTCCAGCATTTTAATTGCAGGTGCTTTATGGGCTAGATTATTTATGCCAAGTACTTTACATATTTTTATTGTCAAAATAATCTGGAAAGCCATTTATGTCCCTGCTTTAGTCTATTTTGTGTTACTGTAACAGAATATCCTACGCTGGGTACTTTTACTTAAGAGGTTTATTTGGATCACACTTCTGGTGGTCGGGTGATACCCAAACATCATGATCTAGAGAGGGCCCCCGTAAATGTGTCTTGACCTGCTAGAGAAGTAGGAAGAGAGCCATGCAGAAAGGGCCTGTGTGGGAGCAAGAGATGAGGAGGGGCCAGGCTTGGTCTTTTGGTAGCAGTTTATTCGTAGAAATCACTTCTACTGTTAGACCCCGCCCACTGCTACTGACCAGCATTAATACATTTGTAAGGGTGGAGCTTCTAGCTTGCTTACCTTCCAGTGAGCCTCACCTCTTGAAGCATACTTGTGCGTCCTGCTGCCCCATTAAGCCCTAGATAGCTACTAATGCAGTCCCACGGATCTTAAACTTTTAACGTTATTATGTGATAGTCAGCCATATTTTTCATGACTTGATTCTACAGTACTTGAGTACAAACTGGTTTTTTTGTTGTTGTTTTTGTTTTGTATTTTTTGGTGCTGGGAGTTGAACTTACAACCTTACACTTGCCACACAGGCGCTGTGCTGCTGAGCTATTTCCCTGTCACTTTTTTTGTTTTTTGAGGCAAGGTCTTGCTATATAGCTTAGGCTGGCCTGGACTCTTTTTTTTTTTTTTGGTACTGGGAATTGAACTCAGGACCTTGCGCTTGCCAGGCAGGCACTGTGTCACTGAGCTATCTCCCTGGCCTGAAAGAATAGCTGGTTTTTAAAATTTTTTTATTTTTTGGGTACTGGGAATTGAACTCATGACCCTGGCCTGAACTCTGTGTAACCCTGGCCTCAAATTTCAGGTGGTCCTCCTGCCTCAGCCCCTGAGTGCCAGGATTACAGGTGTGCACTGTCACACCCTGCTTTGAGTGTGGACTGTAGGTGACAAGGGAACTGCATGTGAGGGAGGCTGAAGTGCTAACTCTACCACTTGTGCACACCATACACAGTCTGTGTAAGGTGTTGCCAGCACATGTGTGACTTGGTGAATAAAACACAGTGGATACTGGTAGTGCCTTGTATTTGTCTTAGTTACTTTCTTGTTAATGGGACACAACACCTGACAGCCACAACTTAAAAGGAGGGAAGGTTTATTTTGCCTCAAAGTTTGTAGAGGATTCAGTCCATAATCACCCAGCTCCAAGGCAGAGTGGCATGGCAGAGGAGAAACAGCTCATGGTGTGGCAGCTGGAAGCAGAGAGAAATCCAGCAGGGACGAGGGACTCAGGGAGGCAGGAGGGAAAGGGACACTTCAGGCAACGCCCACAGTGACCCACCTCCCTTAAGCAGGCTTTACTTCCCAGATCACATTTAGCCGTGAACTCATCAATGAACTAATCCACAGATCCGCATCATCCCCATGATCCAGTCACCTCTGAGGAGCCCCACCCATGAGCACATGAAGCTTTTGGGGAGCGTGCAGTGTGTGTGTTTCAGCCTTTACAAGTATGTGTGCCTGTGAAGACAGGCACTTATTGTTATGTGATATGTAAATTTCCTTATTTATTTTGTGTTATTTTGTAAAATACTAAGTTAAAACATAAAACGCTTTGTTATATAAGTTATTATATGTTTTATGTGCAGCCCACAAGTCCTCCTCACCACACGAGGTCTAGGGAACCAAAAATTTGGTCTTAAAGGTGCTACTACCTCAACATGGTCACATTAAAGATAATGCATGAGCCCTGGATACAAAGTATGTGGCAAATATGAGCAGTGCCTCACTTACAAGTGAATGGAGGTTGTAATGAAATTTATGACTTGTTTAAGGGCTAGAGATTGTAACTGACAGACTTGGGGTTTGAATTCAGTTCTGTGTGACTCTGGAGTCTATTTTTGTTTGAGCATACCAGTACTTAACAACCTGTTCTGAGGATTGAAGGTGGTCCTTGAAAATTGATGGTGTATTTTATGATAATGTACTTATAAAAATGATATGTATGATAATATTGTTCCTGTGATATTTCTGCTGAAATTAGACAAACTGAGTCTTCTCATGAGGAAACATTAGATAAACAGAAGTTGAAGGACGTGTACAAACCAGCTGTTCTATATTCTTCAATGGCAGTGTCATTAAAACCATAACATAGTTCTTTTTCAAAGGGGAAGGCAATCAAGAGATGGAGAAGTGGGAAAGGGTATTTAAAAAGGAATTAAGTTGTATTACGCGTATTATGCACATGTACCAACTTCACACAATGCGTGTAAACAGTGTGCTGCAAACACGTACTAATAATACTGAGTATTGAGCTGAGTGTGGTGAGGCTTACCTGTGGTCACAGCACGCTGGACCATCATGAATTCGAGGCCAACCTGGATTACATAGAGAGCTCAAAGTCAGCCTGAGCTATAGACCCTGTGTAAAAAAAAGTAAACAAACAAAAAACCAAAAAAAGTATTGAGTGTTCTAAATAAACAAGAGATACAAGGCTGAGATTTAAAATTTTTTTTTCGATAAAGGAAGACATTATAGAGATATTTGATAAAATTTGAATAATAGAATTCAGATATGGCTAAAACGAATATACAGATATACTATAGTTATAAGACTCTTTGTGTTTATGGTGTATATACTGAATGATACATTTATAAGACTCTGTGTTTATGGTGTATATACTGAATGATACATTTGGGGATAAAGGGGTTTATTGTCTGTTACTTAACTTTCAAACAGTTCAGGAAAGTTATACTTGTCTCTGTATAAAAGAGGACAAGATAAATAAGATAATCATTAACATTTGAGGATCAGGTTCAAGGTATTATCTGAATATATTATTTTTGCAGTGTTTCTGTAAGTTTGAAGTTGTGTCAGTGTAAAACAGTTACGAGGAAAAAATACTAATACATTTGTCTAGCTGTTAAGTAAAATTTGCTTTTAAGAAATGGTATACTCCATACCCCATGAGATTACACACAGAACACTTGATGAATCAGTGCCTAATTTTCCATATACTCATTAAGGATTGGTATGTGGTTTTATGGTTAACTAATGTATATTATATAATACATTCAATAGTTCATAAAATAAAATGATTTATATACCAGGCAATAAGAAGCTTGAAATTTTAATGTGTTCTGCATGCATAGGTTTACTTATAATAGTCCTACACTGCTCACCAACTAAGAAAATTAATTCTAATCCTTAGTTTCTTTATGTCTAAAATGGGATGATGTACATCCAAGGAGTTTTGTGAGGATTAAATGAGATAATCAGTATAAAATAGGCATTCTTGTACCTGCTAGGCAAATGCTATACCACCAACCTATACGTTCAGCTCAGTATAGAACATTTAACAAAGGATTTCCTAATAAGAGCTTAGTTAACATTTTTTGATACTGTCAATCATTGTTATAATTAGAAAATAAAGTCATTGCAGTTGTTATTTTTGTTGTCTGATTTTAGTTTGAATGTACCTTAAAGATTAGGAGGTTCTGTTGATCTTTTATTGATGATACAATTTTAAATACATCTTGTAGTGAAATAAAATTAAGAAACTTTAGGTTCTTCGAGTCACCTGTAAAATAGAGATAATTATATTTTCTAGTTTTCAATACCTCATATTTTGTAAGAGCTGTGAAATACAAATTCAACACAAATTGTGGTGCTAACAGTGTAGTGCATGTGTCTGAGCTGCAGTAACCAGGCATTAATTGTGCTATGTTTAATAGAGTACAAACCAAGATACATACAGAGGAAGCATATTCAACCTCATTTGCTAACGCGCGTTTTCTTCCAGATACTTTCTGTGTTTCTTCTCTATCAGCCCAGCCCTTTAGCTTCTTTGGATGCTGGTCAGTGGGGTCCCCATATTTTCACTTCCATATCCCAGCTGTTCTTGGCAGATGAAGCACGATTCCTGTAGTGCTGTCTGGAAATGAAACACTTTCTGATTCTTACTTTTATAAACGGTTGGCAATTGATCAGTTAGGTGGGTTCCCCACCTTTTTTGATATTAGGCTGCAAACTAATATGACATATCAGTAATGAATACTAAATCCTTGCTATATTCTAATGTCTACCTCGCAGGTTTTAAATGTGGTAGGCTTTGAAAATGTTGATACTGTTCTTTGTATTTAGGTCCTAGGTCATTGTCCTTCATTTCTAAAAGGTTTGGGTCCTTGAATAAGCATATTTTAAATTGAGGTGTATTTAGCCCACCGTATACCAATTACATGTGAATGCAGTTCTATTCTAAGAGTGTAATTTGATTACATGTCAACATATTGCATAGTTGCAGCTACAGTCATGAAAGTAGTCTGCCTGTATGTCCACTACCTTGTAATGATGTTATTTCTTATAGTAGCAATTCTCTTATTGTATCAAAAACATTTATAACTTAATGATTGTAGAAATGATTAATCTTCTCTTTTGAAATCTATTTACTTTGCAGAGTTTGAGATTGTGTTAGTTGTTTTAAAAATGGACCATCCCACATGCAGGATATGGAAAAGTGCTGATCTAGAAATAAACATACCACTGGCGTATCCGCATTCATTCTTCTACGGAAGCTTCAGCTGTACAAGTGCTTTTCCATGTATCACAAACTTTACTTGTGTTAGGCTTTGCGTGGATTCCAGGAGGCCTCTAGTGCAAGCTCCCCTGCTGTGCTTAAATGAGTGTCCTTTATGCTGTGCTGCTCTGGGACACTTGCAGTGTTTTTCCCTTTTAAAGCAGTGTGTTCCCAATTCCAATATACTCACTAGTAAATTGTTCCTTATAATAAATGGGAATAAACAATTCACTTAACATCTAATTTGATGATGATAACAGTAGGAAAAATGAGCAATTTTTATAAAATCTAGGTAACTGACAATTTTAAACATTATTCTTATATAGCAGGAAAATCTTGTTTAGAATGAATCAAATACTGTGAAAAATGTATATCTTTTCCTCCTCTCTGGCAGGTTTATTGCTCATTAATAATTGCCCCCAAAACACACCAGAAAAACTAAAAAGCAAAATCCCTTTGGGCTTCTGTACAATCCTAGATTTGCTGTGCTTGTACAAACACACACTTTACCTGTACCTGTATTTTATAACCACTTTAGGTCTTCAGTGTCTTTTGCTAGTACAGGGCTTTACCTTGTAAGAATTTATTAATGTTGAATTGGTATTTATGAGTAGTCACACCTATTGCTAGTAGATATTACATCCACTGTTGAGCTCATTTCCTAACTGCTTCTGTAAAAGGCTGTTATGGTCAGTTTAGGAACTCATTGTCTCCCCAGTAAAGCCTTACTTTAACTAAAGTATTCAGAGAATGTCTGTGTATTTAATGTGAAAGAATTTTTATGCTTAAGATGAGTAAATATAACTGGGCGTGTGGACGTGGTGTGCACCTGTAATCCCAGCATTCAGGAGGCTGAGGCAGGAGGATTGTCACAAATTCGAGGCTACTCTAGGCTACCTTGTGAGTTCAAGACCAGCTTAAACTATATAGTGAGACCCTGTCTCAAAATAAAAAACAATAACCAAAAAGGATGAATAAATACTTAAAGACCATGGAAAGAGATTTGTAAAATGTCAACTACAGTTCTCCAAACATAAGTATATTTATACAGTATTTCAACCTTTATATAGTAGTTCAGTCTTTCTGGTTAGCTTTAAATCCAAAGGTGATATATATTTATGAAGAAGAACACGTTCATGGCAAGTATAGCATATGAATGGGAGAACTTTCAGTAGTTTAACCCTAGGAGTTATTCATTTGAATGTGTAGTAGTTAAAAAGTACGGATTCCAAGGGCATATAACCTAGATTTGAGTCTCAGCTGCAGTACTTGTTAGCTGTGGAATTTTAGGCAAGTTATTTCTCTTGTATCTATTTCTTTTATCTGTTGAAGGGCTTATATAAATATCAAATAAGCTAACATTTATAAAACTTCTGTTGCTGGGAATCGAACTCATGATCTTGCACTTGCCAGGCAGGCACTTACGCCACTGAGCTGGATCCCCAGCCCCTATAAAACTCTTAAACATTCCCTGGATCATAGTGTTACCAGATGGTGGGTCCTCTGGGACTTCTTTCCAGGTTCTCGGTGTCCCAAGCAAAGAATTTATACAAGACACACAAAAGGCAGCAAAGATGTACATAATGAGAGTGGAAAAGAGGTATGCTCTACAGGGCAAGAAAGTGTGGGTTGGTGAAAAGGCTCACAGCCTCTCCTCCCCCAAGGATCAGGGGAAAGGGACCTTTAGATTCCAACATTTCTGTGTTCTTCACCTTATAAAGATCAGGCACTGGAGCAGTTGTCCTATGAGAAACTCACTTGGCCTCAAGTTAGATTTAAATTGTCCTGTCAAAAAACTTGCTTGGCTTCCTGTCAGAGTTAAGTGAAGGATTAAGAACAATGTCTTCCAATTGCTTCTACCCACATGCAAGTGAAGAATTCAAAGTGCATGTCTCTTTTTAGGAAACCTCTATCCCAGTCTGCTAGGCATAGGTTTTTATGACCTTTGACACATTGTGCCCGTTTGGCTTGTCTCAGACCTAATCTTCTCCCTCAGTAGTGTTATCTGAGTGCTTGATGTTATTATTGTTATTGTATGTTTTTAAAAGGATTTATATAGAATGAAAAGTTAGTTTAAAATGGCACCAGAGTTCTCATATTCTTTCTCAACTCTTTTTTCTTCCTGTCTATACATTTGCTCATCTAGGAAGCTTAAGGACCAATTAACCATAAAAGGCATGTTACATATTGTTTTCATGTTTTAGAACTATTAGAGGTTAGTATTTTCCTGTCATGTAAAAATCAAAATGAGAGTGTAATTTAATTGACAAACAATGACTTCAGGATTAGTTTCTAGGTTTTCTGTTTGACTTCTGGTTTTTCTGAGTCAAACAGTTGGATTTGAGGTTGCCTGGTATAGAGAAAGGATTAGGAACCAGTTAAGTCTCAGTTCCACTACTTTCTGTAACATTTGTTACCTGTTGCTATGTACTAAACAACTTCAACACTTAGTTGCTTGAAAAGCAATGATTTATTATTTCTCATGATTCTGTTTGTTGGCCATGTTCAACTTAGGGTCTCTGAACAGTGCAGTGGTCTAATTTTGGAATTTTTTAAGTAAGGTAATGTATTGAAAGTTATTTCCTTGCTGCGTGGTCATAGTTAAAGCTCAAGTGAATGGTATTTCCTTTCTTGTGCAGTCATAAAGCACTTCAGTTGTCCTAAATGCAGAGCGACTAGCATATACGAGTCCCCTGGTTGATGTCTGTTAAGCTCATACATTTGATTCAGCAAAAATTTTCTTAGGTTTCCTGAATCAGCAAATGTATGTTAATACCTTTTGCAGTCAATTCATCAAACTAATGAGTGCCTACTATGTGCCAAGCATAGTTTCTGGTGCTGGGATTATAGCATTGAAAAAAAAGTTCTTACCACCTATATAACTGCGCTGGTGTGAAGGTTCTTTCTACCCAATTCTTAGTTTTTCTTTTTCTGTGGATATTAGACTTTCTCAGTCTGTCCCCCACAATATTTCAAGGTTAATGGAACCAAGGAAAGACTGAGGGACTGTCATGGAAAAGAAGACCCCAAGTGACATGACAGCTAAATGCACTGTGATTCTGGGTTAGATACTTTTGCCAAAAAAGACATTATTTGTATAATTACCCAAACTTGAATGGAAATGGAAGCTTAGATGTTGGAAATGTATTAGCATCTGTTTCCTGATGTTTGTGATTGTGTTGTGGTTGTATAGAATATACTTATTTGAGAGAAAGACAAAGCATTAGGGAAAAGTATTTGAACTGTTTTTGCAACTTTTCTATAATATCAAGACTTTTAAATGAAGAACATACACACTTGGATATACAGATCTAGGATAACTATGATGAATTTGATTTCCCTTGCAGTTACACAGCTGTATGTGGAGGTTCTCATAGGACTTGAGTCTTTTCACAGGAAAGCCATGTTAAGCAACATAATTTATCCGGGACTAATACTTTTAAAGGAGTATATTTTCCAAATAACTAAAGCCCTTTAAGTACTGAAATAGCTTCTTTTTTTCTTGGTTTTTTTTGGAGCCAGAGTCTTACTGTGTAGTTCAGGCTGGCCTAGAACTCACTATGTAGCCCATGGTGGCCTCAAACTAGAGATGATCCTCCTGCCTCAGCCTCCCAAGTGCTAGGATTACAGGAGTGTACCACCATGCCTGGCCAAGATTGTTTTTTGTTTGTTATGTCCTGTATTTTGCTACCTTTAAAAAGAATGCATTGCAATTGGTTTTGTCTCTTTTGTGTGGTTCCAGTTATGTGAATATTTACTATCATCGTGTTCTGTAATGTTTAGGTCTAGATCCTCTTTTCGCCTTTGCGGTTTTTGTTTTCCTTTGGTCTTATCTCTCACTGGTTTTCATAGTGCATGTGTTTAATAGCTTGCCAGTTTTCATCCTACTGAAAAATATCTGTGTTTTTCCTAATTTTTAGTATTATGTTAATAAAAATTTCTAAAGAATTACAGTAGAAGAGACTTCACCATATCAATGTTATATCATGGTGTCTCAGCGTAATTCAAGATTATAGTTGAGTTTCAAAGACTTTTGAAAGAGGGAAGTTACTCTAAATGGAAAATGATTCCTTTGCTTTTTTATTAAATTTTTTTAGAATGTCAAATGAAATCAGATAATTTAAAAATGAAAACTATCCTGATTTTTTTGTTTGTTTATGTAATTTCAGAGCTCCAGAAATTATATTGGGGCTGCCGTTTTGTGAAGCCATAGACATGTGGTCATTGGGATGTGTGATTGCAGAATTATTCCTTGGATGGCCGCTCTACCCAGGAGCCTTGGAGTACGATCAGGTAAACAACTGCTGTGGCAATCTAGTTAGACGGGTAGGAAGTGAGGAGTAGTAATAGACCTGGAGGAATGCGTGGCCCGCATATAAAACATGGAAGTCTTCCTGAGGAATTTAAGTTCAGGATCTTAACATTAGTTCTTGATTTTAGAAACTCTTTTATAATGCTGAAAGAAAAATTTTTAAACAAAGTTGCAGTACATAGGTGGCAAATGAGATTTGTAAAAATGTCAAGAGAATTTTTGGCCTCACAATTTTATACTGTAGACGTGTAAAGGGCTGGACTGCCCTTAGTGTGCTTTGCTTGGATGTTACCTTAATGATGTATGAGCCCTCCTTTCCCACAAGGTGTGAACACTTCTCAGCAGCACCACCCGCAGCCGTTACTGCTCACAAGTAACCAGTCCCTGGAACCATTGCTGGTCTTTTCTCCTGTTTGTTAATGGTGGTGAAAGTCTAATTTAATAATATTTAATGATTCTGAGTATAACACAGGAAATTATTTCATGAAACACACTTTCTATATACATAAGTCTGAGGTACTAGACAATGTTTTCTAGTGTCTGGATTTTTTTATACAAAGAATGTTTTGCAGACATTGTTTTCTTATTTTAGTGTTTCTCTTATTTTAGAAATACTCTCAACAGAGTTGTTAGATAAATTCTGTTTTCTGGAATTGGTTTATATTGGGTAAATGTAATTTTTGTTTAGATAATATATTATTTAGCTTTTAAGCAAGAAAAATTATAAAATAGAACATTTTAAAGTGTACATGCTATAATCATAATGTTATGCCTTAATTCTGATTTTCAAGATTTAGTTCTGTATCAAAAGGAAAATGAAAGGTAATTTGGGGACTTAAATGTTCCTGAAACGATGCTAAAATTCATTTAATATTATTCTGTTACTAGTTACCATTAACTTAAACTTCTTATGTTCCAGTGATTTTCTATCCAGGAACCTTCTCGTTTAGGCCAGATTTTCTGTATTGTCTGCCTTCCCTCTTCTATGTTCAGGATACAGTTTAGAAGAGTTTTAATCAGCTTTCCATAAATCCTCTGTCTTCCTTGAGCTTTTCACCCAGCTGCTAACATCCGTTCAGGTCTACACTATTGCTGGTTCTCAAAGAGCATTCTTGTCCCTGTGCTGAAGCAGAGGTCAGCTTTGTGGGTTAGTTTGTGGGATGGCTAGTACTCTGGAGCAGGACACCATCTAGTGGCAATTTTGAGTTGATTTGCTATTATACCCTGGATTTGGACTTTACAGTTCTAGCCTTGGACAACCGCTACTAGTAATAAAAATACCAGAGATTACCTAGTTATTGTCCTCTTACTAGTCTATAAAAGGACAGAAAATTGAGTCCATCTCCATGAATTGACTTGTCACAATGATAATTTTAAAGACAAACCCATGACCAAAATCCAATTTTACTAAATTCTATAATTGATGGCTTAAAACAAAACTTGGAGTGTTATCTGATATAGATTAACTATGTTTTCAGAACGTATATTATTTTGCTTGCAAAGGTATTGGAAAAAGTCATCACATAGCATATATAGGCTTTTTAAAGATAAGATCTTGCTGTGTAATCCAGGCTGGCCTTGAACTCACTATGTAGCCCAGACTGACCTTGAGCTCAGGGCAGTCTGCCTACCTCAGCCTCCTGAGTGCTGGGGTTACAGGCATGTGCCCTCACACCCAGTGTATAGTGCATACATATATTTCAATTCAGTGTTCTTAATGTGTTCCCCACCAGCAGCTAGTTTGATAGAGTAAGGGAATAGTCTTTTGAAGGTTTTCAAAAGACTTCAACATTTCAAAATAGTAATTTTCAAAAAATATATGAATGCAGGGGGCTGGGGATATAGCTCAGTGGAATAAGCGTCTGCCTAGCAAGCGCAGGGTCCTGAGTTCGATCCCCAGTACTGCCAAAAAAAAAAGTGATAAAAAATATATGAATGCAAATGAATAGGAATGAAGATATTAGGCATTCTTGTTTGGTTCTTAGATTATTTTTTAAACTTAGTTTTACATATATTGCTTGCTATATATATATTTGATAAATGTCTGTTTTCATGATAAGGAAAGTCCTCTATTCCTAATTTTCTAAACAAATTTTTTTAAACCCTAAATTTTTTATGGATTCTCATGCTTTTTTGTGTCCATTAAAATGTTTGTAGGGCCTAAGAAGGTCTATAAGCTCTGTGGAGCGCCTACTTAGTATGTGTGAAACCCCAGGTTCAGTCGCTGTCATTTAAAAACAAACAAACAAAAACTTAATAGATTTGACTCCCTTGACCCTGAGCAAGGACCTTTGCAGGTCTTAACCAGACAGACAGGATGACCCATATGTTAATTCTGGAAGGGTCTGGGCCATTGCCATCCTGCCTGGGTTGGGTCATTACAGTTTCCTATTGGATTTTGATAACTGCATGGTAATACTATGATTTGCCCTAAGGGATCTGGACTGCAGACATTCTTCCTTAACTCCACTGTGGAATAGTAGTCCAGTTTCCCCTTGGTGGTCTCAGTCAGTCACCTTTGCCAACACTATAATTCCCCTTTTAGCTTGTTGATGCGGAAGGAAGAAGAGTTCAAAATGATCAGGGGGAAGCTTTAGCTTCCAGTTCGGTGCAAGCATTGTTCTCCCTCTGGTACTAGCTTTCCCCTGGTCTGGAACTAAGACTTCTAGGCTAGCAGAGAACAAGGTCACAGGAACAAGAAGCAGAAATTTTGCTGGTAGGTTACTAGGGGTAATGATTTCCATTCTTTTTCATCCCTTGATTCCTGTGAATCCTGGCTGTGGAGAAAACAGTACCACATATTGGACACTGCTTCAGAACACAGCAGCCCTTTAGAATCTTGTTCTAGCTCTGCAAGGCATTACCACCTAGATGGCGCTATAACTGCATCTTCAAAAGACTATTTATTAATCTCGCGGCTGGTGGAGAACCTGTTAAGACCATTGAGTTCCATCAGCATGAGCCTTTGCTGTACTTCTTTGGCCGTGAAGTGCATTCCTTGGTCAGAAGCAATGTGTGGATCACATGGTGGTAGGTGAGGCGTTTTGTAAGTACAGAGGTGATATTTTGGGCAGAAGCATTATGTGCAGGGAAGGCAAATCCATACCCAGAATAAGTGTCTATTCCAGCAAGGACAAAATGCTGCCCCCTCTGTGATGGAAGTGGTCCAGTATTATCAGTCTGCCAGGCCGATCATCCTGGGAAATGGTTCCTTACTGGGAACTCAGTGTTGTTCTCTGCCTCTGGCAGATCGGACATTCAGCAGTAGCTGTAGAGGTCAGCCTTGATGAGTGGAAGTCGCTGGCCACTTTGTTCATGAGCTCATTGGGCAGTCATGACAGGGTTGGCTTAGGAAGAAGGTTGACTGCTGTTCACAGAACATGTCATCTTGTCCATTTGATTATAAAAATCCTCTTCTCTTGGAGTCATCTTTTGGTGAACATGGGACACATATCTTCACACCCTTTTCCCATATGGAGAGGTCTATCCGCACACCTCTTCCGGAAATCTCTTTGTCACTGATTTTCCAGTCATGTTCCTTCCAAGTCTCTGACCAGCCAGCCAGACCACTGATTTCAGCCTGTGAATGTCTGGTAGTCACACATCTGGTCATTCTTTTCTGCCAAGCAAAGTGTAGAACTGTGTGCACTGTCCACAGCTGTGCTTACTTGGAGACTTCCCTTCACCACTACACTTCACGGGTGTCCTGGAAAGGGCTGTAGTGCTGCCTGTGTAATGCGCAGAATCACGCATAAACCAGGCCTCAGTCCTCTCTTCCTGTCAACTGATCATAGGGTATACAGTGGACCCCCAAAATTCATAGGGGTTATATTCCTAGAGTACCTGTGAATTGTGAAAAACCCCAAGTTTCAGATATGGTTAGAAAAAAACTATAAATGCCAATTTTTATAGTTTAACCCCTGAATATGCTGTGTCTCCCACAGTTATGTAATGTAAAATAATAAAGTACTACATTAATAAAGCCTTAGAAAGTGCAGGGCTTTTTGGTGGCATTCTAAGGATCTTAAGGCTTTCAGAACAAAACTGAGAACACTCAAGATAGCTACATACGGTACAGCAGTGTGTCATGTGGGAATGCTGGTGCATCTGCTCCTGGGTGTAGGGCAATAGCCAGTCAGCAGCAAGGAGAACTGAGTAACACTCTTTGATTGGCTACTTGCAAACCTCGCACCAGAAAAACAAGTATGGAGGATATTTGTGGGCTCCATAAAATTGCAGAGGTTTTGGAGAACAATTATTAGTTAGGTTCTGAGGAAAAATCCGCCACTGACTGAGGCCACTAACTTTGAACTATGACTTTGTGGAGGTATCCGGTCCCTCATGTAGTGATAGTTGCATGCTGGGGAACAGAAGGTAGTATAGGAGGACCAGCAACCATGGGCATTTGGGCCACTTCATGTAACGTGTACCCTCAGGACCTGTTTGAGCCCAGTCATGTATATATCACTTCCATTGGATGATGGGCTATTGCTGTGCACCTCCAACTTTATAACTCAGTAGGTCAGAGAACACCCAGCTTATGATGGATAGCTGAGTATGAGGTTTTATAGTACCTTGTGTCCTATGATCAAGTATTCGGTTTCCACTAAGGACAGTAGCAGGCCAGGAGCTGTTTCTCCTAAGAAAGAGTAGTTGTCTGTAGATAATGGGAGAGCCTTGCTGCAAAATCCTAAGGGCCTTGTTGTGATTCACCTGTGGGGACCTGCTAGAGGCTTCAACGTCTGTTGTCTGCCAGAAACACCTCACGTTCCTGTGGATCTGCTGGCTGTTGTGGTCCAAGTAGCAGAGCAGCCTGCATAACAGCCTAGACCCATTGTAGAGCCTTCTCTTTTTCTTCTTTTTTTTGTCGGGGATGGGTACTGGGAATCCAGTTCAGGGCCTTGAGCTTGCCAGGCAGGCACAGTGCTGCTGAACTGTATCTCTGACCCTGAGCTTTTTCTTTTTCTGAGAGCCACTCAAAACTTGCAGCTTTCTAAGTCACTTGGTAAATAAGTCTCAAGTGTTTGCCTCTGAAGTCCATATAAACCCCCAACAAACATACTAGTAAAAAAAATTGTTTTTTGAAGGCCCACTAGGTGTTGTGCTTTTTTCTTGACTGTAGGAACAGGTAGATGAAGCAACTTGTTCTTTACCATAAAAGGGTTATCTCTGCATACCTCACACCACTGGACTCCTAGGAATTTCACAGAGGTAGAGGGCCCTTCAATTTTAGTTGGGTTTCCCATCTGAAAACACAAATACTTCACCAACAAATCCGGAGTGCTTGCCACCTCTTGCTCTCCTAGTCCAATCAGAAGAATTTCGCCAGTGTAAAGGACTAGGGTGATGGTTTGTGGAAGTGAAAGGTGATCAAGATCTGTGTGAACTGAGTTTTGACCCAGAGCTGGAGAGTTGCTGTATCCCTGAGGAGAACAGTAAATGTGTCTCGATGGCCTTACCAGCTGAAACCATATTGCTTCTTGTAGGTAGGCTTATGGAGAGGTATGAAGAAAAAGGCATTTGTACAGTCAGTACCTGCACAACAGGTA
Organism: Dinomys branickii; assembly: GCA_004027595.1. Lineage (NCBI taxonomy): Eukaryota > Metazoa > Chordata > Mammalia > Rodentia > Dinomyidae > Dinomys > Dinomys branickii. The sequence continues at coordinate 51,977 of PVLD010004438.1, forward strand.
CCAGGAGGTGTGTTCATCTACTCAAACAACAAAACTGCATCTGACACAGCAGCTACAATTGAAGTCACCACTTATTTAAGCTAATGGAAATCCACGGTTGTTCTCCAAGATCCACCTGTCTTCTGCATGGGCCCTGTGGGAAAGTTAAATGGGGATGTGGTGGGAGCCACCAGCCCTGCGTCTTTCAAGTCCTTCATGATGGCACTAATCTCTGCAGTCCCTCTTGGGACATGATACTGGTTTTGAGTTACTGTGTTCTCAAGTATAGATACAACTCTAAAGGCTTGCATTTGACCTTTCCTGCCATAATTGTCCTCACACCACAGATTAGGGAACCAATGCAGGCTATCTCCTCACTCTGTTGGTGGTTTCTTTTGCTACGTACAAGCTTTTTAATTTGATGTGATCCCAGTTGTTGTTGATTCTTTGTAATATTTTGTAGTCGGGCCTTTGTTCATAATTTTTTTTTATTATAAAGAGAATAACAACAGCTTAGGCAAAAACAAAGCAAAAATAGTAAAATGATACAGGGTTTCTAAACAAAATGATAGGAATTGAGTGGTTATTGTTACATATTGTTATCTTCAACAAAGTTGCTCAGATTACCAGATGTAAGAATGCAAGATTGATCAAACCATTAAAGAGAATAAAAATTTAAAAATTAGAATGTTCATAAATACTTGATGTGAGCCCAGTTGTTGATTCTTTGTAATATTTTGTATTTGAGCCTTTATTCATAAGTCTTTGTATTTGTGTCTCCCCAAATTTTACCTATTCTACCTTCTAGCAGATTTAGTGTTTCTATTTTAGTATTTAGATCTTTGATCCATTTCAGTTTTCATTTAGTGCACGGTGAGAGATTTGGGTCTAGGTTGATTCTGGCATAAGGCTATCCTCTTGGGCATGGGGCCACATCCCTGTAATCTCAGCACTCAGGACGCTGATGCAGGAGAATTGCCATGAGTGTGGGACGTTTGGTTCCTTTGTCAAAGACAAGGTAGCTAAGTGTGCTTGTAGTAGTTTCTGCATTAGTTATTTCTGTTCCATTGATCTTTAGGCCTGTTGGGTTGTTTTTTTTTTTTTAAACTAGTGTCTTGGTCACTTTTTTTCTTGTTGCTGCAACAAAATACCCAACATCCAAAATGAAGGAAGGAAAGGTTTATTTAGCTTACAGTTTGTGGAGGTTTCAGTCCATACTTGGCTGGTTCTGAGGCACATGGGCACATGGCCCAGGGCAACAGTTCATGGCGGCGGTACACAGCAAAGCAACAAGTGCAAGAAGGGAGGAATGGCAACAAGCAGCCTCTTTCTCTCCCTTACGTATACAAACTGTCCGCCCTAGGGCGAGTATAGCTCTCTCACCCATAATCCCAGCGTTGGATCATGGATCAGTCATAAACTCTAAAAGCCACCCATAACCACATGACGATTTGGGGGGACGTGCAGACACAAACCACAACAACTAATACCATGCTTATTATTATTTTTTAAACTCATGGTAACTTTGTAATGTAACTTCAAATTGAGGAAGATTGAGATGCCCCCAGCCTTGCCTTTCTTGCCCAGAATTGCTTTTGCTATTTATTCTAGGTCTCTTTTGGTTCTATATGAATTTCAAGATTGTTTCCACTAGTTCTGTAAGGTATGCTATTGGTAGTTTTTACCGGGGTTGCCTTAAATCTGTATAACAGTTTTGGTAGTGTGGCCGTTTTCACCATATTGGTCTTGCCTATGCAAGACGGGATAGCTCTGCATTTTCTAACACTCTTTTCAGTCTCCTTGTTCAGAGTGCTGTAGTTTTCAATGTATAGGTTGTTCACTTCCTGTGTTAGATTATTACAAGTATTTCATTTTCCTTGATGTTGTTATGCAAGATGTTGTTTCCCTAATTTCTCTCAGTGAGTTTGTTATTCATGTACAGGAATGCTATTTGTTTTTTAGTGTTGACTTTGTATCTTGCTATGCTGCCAAATTTGGTTATTAATTCTAGAGTCTTATGGGGGACTTTTTGGGGTCTTCTATAGAAAGGATCAGGTCATTGGCCAATAATGTTAATTTAACTTTTTCCTTTCCTATTCATATTCTTTTTCTTTCTTTCCCTTGTCTAATGTTTCCAGGACTATATTGAACAGCAGTAGTGATAATGGGCATCCTTTTCTTGTTCCTGATTTTAGAGTGAAGCTTTCAGTTTTGACCCTTTGGTATATTGGCTATTGTTTTGTCATAGCTATCTTTTATTGGATTGAGCTAAAGATCTTCTGTTCCAATTCTGTGTAGGATTTTTAGGATGAATGGGTGTCGCTCTTAGTCACAGTCAGCCTGAGCCTACTGCGATGATCATATGGTTTTTGCCCGTGGTTCTGTTCATGTGTACTGCATTTATTGGTTTGCCTGTGTTGCAGCCCTGCGTCCCAGGGATGAATCCTACTTCGTCATGGTGTACAATCATTTTGAGATTTGCTGCATTCTGTTTACCCATATCTTATTGAGGACTTTGCATCTATGCTCATTAAGGAGATTGACCAGTAGTTGTTTCTGTTGGTTGGATCATTCTCTGGTTTTGGTATCAGGGTAAGCTTGCTTCCAGGAATCAGTTTGGGAGTATTGCTTCCCTACAGTTTCATTAAAGATTTTGAGGAGTAGTGGCATTAGATCTTTCTGAAGTTCTTTTGAATTCAGCAGTGAATCCATCGGGACCTGGGCTTTTCTTTGTTGGTAGTTTTTTTCTGTTACTTCTTCAATTTCAGTCACTGACATTGGGTTATTTAGAATTTTTATATCATCTTGAGTCAACCTTGGTAATTCATATATATATCTTGGAATCTGTCCATTCCTTTTGAGTTTTCCACTTTATTGGAATACAGGTTCTCAAAGTAGATATTGATGATCTTCTGGATTTCTGCAGAGTCTGTTGTGATTTTGCTCTTTTCATACCTAATAGCATGGATTTGGGTCTTTTCTTTCCATTTTTTTGATGAGGTTGGCTAAGGGTTTGTCTGTTTTATTTAATCTTTCAAAGAACCCACTATTCAATTCATTGATTCTTTGTTTATTTTCTTAGTCTCAGCTGCATTAATTTCTGCTCTGATCTTTACAACTTCCTCCCTTGTAGGTGCTTTGGGTTTAACTTGCTCTTCCTTTTCCAGAAGTTTGAGGTTCAACATTAGGTTGTTTATTTGAGCTGGCTTTGTTTTTCTGATGAGAGTACTCATTGCTATAAATTTCCCTCGTAGGACTGCTTTCATTGCGTCCCATGAGTTCTGGTATGTCATGTTAGCATTATCATTTCATTATAGAAACTGTCTAATTTCTTGTTAGATAGAAACTTTCAGGAGTGTGTTACTTAATTTCCATGTGTTTATATAGCTTTTGGAAAATTCAATTCAACATTAGTACTAACAGTTCTGTATTTTAAACCTGCAATGATTGCTTCAAATTAATGTAATTATAAAACTGATAGAACCAAAAGGACAAATAAATTCACAGTCAAAATTAAAGACTTTAGCATATTCTTTCATTAATTGGTAGAATGGGGAAAAGTTGTAAGACTTGGACACCTGAGTTGACTCAGTGACACAAATATAGCACATAACACCAAAAACTACCATTCTTTTTCCTTCTCCCTCCCTCCTGCTGTCGCCCTCCCCCTCCCTCCCTCCTCCTGCCCTCCACCCCTTTCCTGGGCAAGTCACAGGGTGCATGCGAGGCATGTGCTTAACTGCTGAGCTACGTAGCCCTTTCTTAACTCTCTTAATGTGTCTTACATTGTCTAATCTGTATTTAATATTCTAGATCATCACAGGCTTTTTAGTTTACAAAGGAGGTGAAAAAGAAATCTTAAACAACTATAAATATTATGTAATTAAAATCAGAATTTGAGTCATCAAGAAAAATGTTCACGTTATTTTAATTTTTTTCTGGGGCTTGTGTTCCAGTTTTTTAATCATCTTCATCATCTCTTGAAGCGTTTCCAAGGCAATTTCCTCTTTTAATTTTAGATTCTTCAGCTAGTTACTGACTATGCTGAGAATTTATTGTATGTTATACTCTTTTTAAATGTGCATTTCTTGTTTCCATGTGTGTTTAGAGAAGGCCTTACAGCCAGTTGATACGCTTTTGTTCCCCTGTGTCTTACCTGTAGACATACTGTCTTATTAATATGCCTTTGTGTGTATGTGATTTTATTTGTTTAATTTATTTGCATATTTGCAGTACTTAAATACATTCTTTGTGGGCAATTAAACACATCACATCTTGTAGTGTTCTGTTTACAGTATTTAACTTACATTTACTGAGAAAATACGACAAGTATTTTAGGGAATGAAATAGTATTTGTATAAATGGATGGACAGATTACTTGGTAAATGTTAACCTTCCTCCAGAATACGGGTTGGAGTTTAGATAGAATCTCATCCAGAGCAGTTTAAAAAGTTTGAACTTAAACTGAGCATTGAAAACAAGTTTATAATCACATTCCGAGGAGGCCAAGACTGTGGGATTGCAAGGGCAGCCTGAACAATGTAGTGAGACCCTGTCTCAAGATGAAAATGAAATGGGCCGGGGACGTAACTCAGTGGTAGGGCGCTTGTTTGGCTTCAATCCTTATTGTCTGCCCCCAACTGAGTTTATATTTGAATTATATTTTGTAACTTTTAGTCTTATGTAAGAAAAATAAACGAGCATTTCAACTCTAGAACACCTCCCCGCCCCCATCTTTCAAGATTTCAACTTTTTGTTAAGCTATTTGGACTCCAAAGAGACCTATTTAAATTGCATTGAATAAAGGCATGTTTATTGATATATGTGGACTTTCATAGGACTAGAACTGCATTGTGACTGGGTTTTGTAATGTTTAAAGTTGGAAGCATTTTGAAATTGAAGCAGTGCTAGAGGAATTGCTAAGTATTGGTAGAACCGTACTCTCATTCTAGACCTCCTGTGGGAATTAGCTGCTCTTCTTGGGCCGTTACCTCTCCAGATCCCTACTTGCTGCTCAGAGTTACTACTGGTCCTCTTACCTCTGGTTAGGTTGTGTGGGCATTGAACCCCAGTTCAACCTTTAACCCGTCAGCTAATGCCCCGACACTGTTTGGTATTAATATGTTTGATACTGTAAATCTGCTTATTTCTAGCTGAGTTCACAGTAGTTAATTTACTTGCTCATGCATCAGGTCTTCACTCTTCACCCCAGGGAGATGGGAGACATCGGTCACTTCCTGTGTCAGGGGTTACTGACAGGGCGCTTTCTCTTCAGAAGTCCAGGCAGGCATTAACTCGGGCCATAAACTCCCAGTCTCAGGTCGCCCCTTGTGTTGTTTCTCGGCGCTGTCCCGGCTCCTTGCGCCCTGTACGCTGCTCTTCTAGCACTTGGTTGTCTCCCTCACAGTGGCACTTACTAGCCTAACTGCTAATTATGTGCTTAGACATTTATCTGTTTTTCTGAATTGCATGCTTTTGCAGATTGGCATCATATTTTATTCATCTGTTTAGCATCTGACACATAATAAACACTCTGTGTATGTTTGTTGAAATTGAGCCGTTGCTGAGCTTTTGTTTCTGGTGCAACATTTAGGTACCATACTCAGTACTTTCCTTCTATTTTTTGTTTCCTTAAAATAAGGAATTTAGTTCCTCGGGATGAGGAGTGGGGACGGTTTTTTAATGACATGAAACTAATTTATAACGTGGAGGTTTTAGTTGTATTTTATATAAAAGTTTTATATAAAAGTTTAACAGATGGATTTGGTGATGGAGCAGGGATGGGTTGTCCACAACGTAAAGCTGACAAGAGAAGCTGGAAAGAGAAACGTTTAGTGCGGTGCTAGGCAGGGCTGATGCAGAGGGAAAATGTGAAAGGGCAGGGAAGAGGTAGAGCGGGCGGGCCGGAGTAGCAATCAGATTTACATATTTCAGATGTCTGCTAGCAGAACGAATGTGAGTGGATGGGACAGAAGGGCAGGCTAGAGGCAGGTAACGAGGAAGGTTGTGAAATTGTATAACTCAGAATTAAAGACCTGAAGTAGAGATGCTGAGGAGGGCACAGTTATGGGAAAAAACCTGCTGTAGTTTTAGATTTAGCAGGAGGATGATGAGGGAGAGGTACTTGTGGCACAAATATCATTTTTGATTTGTATGGATGGTGTTGGTGTTAATTAGACAAGGAAGTACATAAAGAGTCACAAATTTGAGAGAGAATCAGTTTAGGATGTGTTCAGTTTGAGGCATCTCAAGTCTTAACATTTAGCCAGGTGTGTGTCAGACATTTGGGTCCAGAGCTCCAGAGCTAGAGATAAAGATGAAGATACGGATACAGGAATAACATTGAGTACTTGCAACTTATAAGGGAAATAAGGAAGATAAAATTCTGTAACGCAGTATAACAAGAACACAGAGAAAGGCAGTTAGAAAGTGAAGGAGTATGATGAGAGTCAGAGAAGAAAAATAGGGAAATTGAATGAGTAGAGTTTAAGTAGAAGGGCGGTAGCCATTAGTATCAAAGTGAGATAAACACTTACATGTGACCATTAGATATGTCCGCTATGAAGAGGCTGCTACTCACCTTAGCGTGGTACCATGAGATTGAGGGGTATACAATTCAGATTGCAGTGTGTTAGGGGGGGTTCGTTTTGTTTTACCCTTTTTCTTTTTGAGAATAGAAGATACGGAGCGGTTTTTCCAGCCTGAGGTGAAAAGTCTTACAGGAAGGGAGAGACAGAAGATGCAGGAGAGGTGCGCTAATGGATAAAGCCAAGTGTCTGTGAAGTTAAGAAAAAAAGCTATTTGTATGCCCTCTGTTCACTGTACTTGCTAATCATCAAGTGGGAAAACGGGTGTTCGAGGGCCTGCTGTGGGCCAGTCACGGTTAGGGATACTGAGCCCTCCCTTCATGGAGAGTGAGGAAAGAGAACAGAAAGTCAATGGATAGGATACCAGATAGTGACACACATGGTGGAGAAAAATATAGCCAAGAGGATGAGGGTTCTGAGAAAGGCAGAGTTTGCTATTATTTATTGGCTTGCAAAGTGTCGTGAACAAGGTAACATTTCAGCCAAGAGCTGAACGATGAGACAGAGCGACACAGGATACCCGAAAGTGTTGCGAACAGAGGAAACATTACGTTCAGATGCTCCGAGGCTGAGGTTTTACTGTGCTCCTGGGGAGCGCTCTTCTGTCACTGTCTCTCCCTGTGTGCATACAGTGTGGGAAATATTTTGTTGTTGTTGTTTTTGGCGGAACTGGGGATCGAACTCAGGACCCTGCGCTTGCTAGGCAGGCGCTTATTCCCCTGAGCTATATCCCCAGCCCCTGGGTGCATACAGTGTGCTGGCGACGTTCTAAGAGTTTCCCCTCCACACTCTCCCAGTAGCAATTTCACTGTCACTCTAATCTGACCCCGCTCCCTCATCTACTCTTAGTGCTTTAAAGATGTAAGTTACTAATTTCTTGCTTAAATTTCTCCCCTGGCTCTCTTGCGGTCGCCTCCTGCAATAACACTGAGACTTGCTGATGAAACCTTTTGCCTGCTAGTTGAATTTCATCTCTTACCATTTTTCCCTTAGTGAATTTCTGTGTGCTGAGGTTTTAAATTTGTAGGTGTAATTCCCCATATTTACATACATTGTAACCAGTATAGTATAGATCAGGCTTTCCCTGGGAAACTTGGAGTACAGTTACTTCAGATATACCCTCTGTCTGTCCTTAAAGCACGCATTTATTATGTTCCTCATAATACTCTCTTACAGTTTCTTTGTGTGTTTCTCACTGGACTGTGAATTTATTGAGGACACAGATGATAATTTTTCATTCCTGACCTACCATCTAGCATAGTAGTTGATACTAGTTTCAATTAAAGGATAAGCTTTTTTGAATTACTTTTCAGATTCGATACATTTCTCAGACGCAAGGTTTACCAGGAGAACAGCTGTTAAATGTGGGTACGAAATCCACAAGATTTTTTTGCAGAGAAACAGATATGTCTCATTCTGGTTGGAGATTAAAGGTAATTAATTTTAAAAAAACTTTGAAAAAGTTTTCTAAGGTGCCTCATGTATGGATAATAGCTTCTATGCCTATCTTTACCAGGTTTCATCTTTTTAATTTTTAGTTTTGACCTACCTTCAAGAGGAATGTCCTCTTAGAATAACTTAGCTCATTCCCTAATCTGATAACACACTTAACTCATGTTTAGTCTTTTTCCCTTTTATGGCATTGGGTAATGAACCCAGGGCCTCAACGATGCCTAAGGCAAGTGCTGTACCAGTGAGCCACATCTCCCAAGTCTTCAGTGGTTTTTAGACTTAATGTGTACAATTGCATTTGTGTTGTGTGTTTATCTTGTCCACTGAGTTCTACATTATTAAGCTTTATAGAACAAGAACAGGATCTAACCACTTATATAACCCACATGTGCTAGGATCTTTTGGGGGATCTGTAGGTCCTCAATGGTTAAGTTTGTAATTATTTTTTAAGGAGTTTGTTATATATGTAATGTTTTCTTTACCTGAATGAACCGTCCCCCTCTTTACTCCTTTTTATACTTTGTAGTTGGGTATGATAGCACATGCCTATGATCTCTGAAAGGAGTACAGCCTCTGGGAGGCTGAGGCAGGAAAATTGCAAGTTTCATCCCAGCCTGGGTGACTTAGTGACTTAATGAGAGCCTGTTTCAAAATAAAAAAAGGGCTGGGAATATAGCTTCATGCTATATTCATTCCCGTTAATTCCCAGTACTGTCAAAAAATAATTTTTAGAGAGTTACTCTTTTGAAACTATTACTTGCCTGAGAATACTCCATATTTTAGACTGAATATGCCAGGATTATATATGTAGACATGTACAAATGGTAGACAATGATGCGTATTATTTTCATCTTTGATATATGTAATTAGACGCTGGAAGAACATGAAGCAGAAACAGGAATGAAATCTAAAGAAGCCAGAAAGTACATATTCAACAGTCTGGATGATATAGCGCATGTGAGTATCACAGTCATGTTTGTTAATCTTCTATCCTTATGGTGGTAGATTGGACTATCGAGGGTGCTAAAAGCATGTTAGACTATTGAGTACTTGCTATGTTTAAGTCTTTAAAATGAAATTGATTCTGAGTGTTTAACCTTTTAGGAGGTAAATTGCATTTGTCTTTGGCAAATCTTTAATTTCCTAGTCTGTTCAGTTTCTTTTAAAAAATCTTATTTAAAAGGAAATATCCTAGCAAGCAGACTTCCTTTCCTTGTATTTCATTAGAAATTGCTCTTCATTTATCTAAAAAAAGTTTCCCTCTCTGCTTTGAATCTTATGTGGTACCTTGAAACATTTTGAGGATTATTTAATTTCAGTTGTTTCATCTTTCAAAATAATTGTTACCTAAAACTGAAATTTTAACATAGCCTAGTCTCTATGGCTTGTTTTGATTTGATGACTTGAAATTTTGATTTCTTAGGTGAACACAGTGATGGATTTGGAAGGAAGTGATCTTTTGGCTGAGAAAGCTGATAGAAGAGAATTTGTTAGTCTGTTGAAGAAAATGTTGCTGATTGATGCAGATTTAAGAATCACTCCAGTTGAGACGCTGAACCATCCTTTTGTTAATATGAAACATCTTTTAGATTTCCCTCATAGCAACCAGTATGTCACTTCATAATCTTTCAAATTGCTTCTTAAAAAATAAATCTATAGAAAATCAGTGTGTTAGAAAAATGATTTGTTTTCATTAAATGTAAGTAAACCAAGGCAAAGGAGGTTGAGCTACGTAGTCTGAATTCACAGTTACTAATAGGTGACACAGATCTGAATTCAGTCCAGTGTTCTTTCTCCAAAGTACCCTAACTGAAAATAAAAGAGTGAGCGGTTTTGTTTTTACCTGACATTCTTACCTGACAACCAGAGACATATAAAAGGGACTGTTAACATTGTTCTCTTCCAATCACATCTTGTTTCTCATGGACCTTTAGTTCTGTTTTGAGTCCTGGAAATTCCACTTCCCTTTATACCTGTTGCTTTCTATTTTCTGCATTATTCTGTGCACTCTGGAAGGAAAACAGGTTTTTTTCTAGGTCAGTAGAAAAGAATATATACTCAAATTGAAGGCCTTATCAGAGTCTTCCAAGTTTTTTGAGTTCCAGACTTCTTTTTTTTTTTAATGGAAAGAAGGAAGTAAAATAGATGACTTAAAACAACTTTGTTTATTCTTTTAAAAGAGTAAATGAAGAAGGCATAGGTATGAATCAATATTTCTTAAAATTGAATTGTCTTAAAAATTGATGATTTTTAAAGCCCAATTACATTTCTTCACAAACACTTGAAAATGTCCTACTAGTACCCATAAGCAATCACTTTTGAAAATAATATAACTACATACTTGGTACCATAACTTAGTGATGTAGACAAAATTCTTTAGGGTGTAAAGATCATAAATTTGTTTACTAACAAAACAATACCGTTGCTTTGCTGCCTTAAGAAATATTACAGATACAATACATTTACTTGCTTTGAAATTCAGTCGTTTCATGAAAGTTTTCATGTTAAAGCGTACATTAGAAATAGATTAAGTACAAATCATTGGATTTTGGTTTTTAAAGCATTAAAATATTATAATACCTTTCACTTTCTTTTGCAGTGTGAAGTCCTGTTTTCATATTATGGATATTTGTAAGTCCCACCCAAATTCATGTGACACAAATAATCACAATAAAGCTTCACTTTTAAGACCAGTTGCTTCCAGTAGCACTACTATGACGGCAAATTTTACTAAAATTGGAACATTAAGAAGTCAGGTAAGAATGTGTAGTACTTAGTCATGTTGTAAGAAGTGTTTTTGATTGCTTGTTTTGTTTTTGAGCTACACAGAACTTTTATGCTGGCAGTCAGCAGGCACAGGGCTAAGGAGGACCTCGTGTGGTTATCCAGTAAGCCTTAAGCTTCAGGGTGACAGTTGCAACATAGCTGCTCGAATTTATTTTTTCCTTTCCTCTTTCATCCTCTTATTATTTTCCACCTGCCTTTCTTTGCCACTACTGTACAAAAGTAGAATTCAATAGAATCAGACTTTACATTTTAGTTTGGTCAGTTTTTATTTTCATTTTCTGGGTCCAGTTGTATTACAGAATTATGATCTTTAAGAAATGTGTGTGGACTCTCTCCACCCTGCTTGTGTGTAGCATTTGGCAGATTGCTCTATAACGTGCAGTATGCTGATTGTTTCAGGCATTAACCACATCTGCTCATTCAGTCGTGCACCATGGAATACCTTTGCAGGCGGGAACTGCGCAGTTTGGTTGTGGGGATGCTTTTCAGCAGACACTGATTATCTGTCCACCAGCTATTCAAGGTAGTTTTTCATTTAAATTGTACTTTGAATTTAGGCGTTCATTCTGTTATTATTGTGTGTGTGCGCGCGCGCATGTGTGTGTGTGTGTGCGCGCGTGCGTGTGCACACGCGCATGCTCGTGCACGTGTGCCCATGTGTACTGGGGATGAAATCCCGGAACTTCACACTGAACTACGTCCCAGCCCTTTTTTTTTTTTGCAAGAGGATCTTGCTAAGAATCCAGATTGGTCAGATTGGGCTCAACTTCCCAGAGTGCTGGGATTAAAGGGGTGCACCACAGCACCTAGATAAGAGTTACATTATTTTAAAACAAATTTAGGTGTCTGTTCCTTAATACAGTGCATGTTTCAGTGGTATATTTGAATTTAATTTAAGCTGTTTTGTAGCCTTTAGACCAGTGATTCTCATTTCTTGACTAGAGCTTTATTGTCACCTCCATCCAAACCAAGGCATTTGTCTTTCTTATTAAACATTATCTTCACTGAGTATGTATCACCTTAACTCCAAATAGGATGAAAAGTCCACGTGGTGCAGTCCGCTTTGGATTGAGATTCGTAATGAGTAGAACAAAGTGTGCTGGCGTAGCACTTGCCCCAGAAATGGCTCTGAATTATTCAGCTGTTCTTAGGGTAGCAGAGGAGATGAGTGTAAAAACACCGAGGGCTGCAGGAACAGCTGGAGCTGATGGACCTGTATCTCGAGGAAATCCAGTGGCTGGGGCAAAAGCCGTAGGGGGTTCACGTAGGAAGGTCTAAGCAAGTAAAGTCTCTGTCTTTGTCATTATTCATCGTCACATTAAGACTGGTGAGCTTGGAGAAGTCAGTGTGCGGCATGCGTTGCAGATATTCTGGCTCTGAGAGCCATTTTGCCGTAATGTGCATCCCCGGGTCAGCATGCCAAAGCAAGCCTGGAAATTGATCATTCTTTGTAAAGGTGATAGTCTTCAAGATTGTACCAAATTTAGAAACTATCTGATGAAGAACTTCCAGAGGAACAGGGTAAAAGAGGTTTTCAATAATATTTGGAGCATAGGGCTGTGCCAGGTAGGACAATACCCTTATTTGAAGGAGTTCACTAATGACTTGATAGCCTGTGGAACAGCCTCTCGCTTGATTAGGCTGGTTGTCGGTTTTAAGTTCTCTGTGATTGGAATACTGAATATGAAACAGACAGACTTCAAAGATGAGGACCAACAGGAGTGTAATAATTCACCATAGTAACAGCAGTTCCTCAGAAGCTATTTCTAAAAGCCTGGCTTTTTCCTTTCAGTATTAAAAGATTAGTTACCTGGCCGAACATGAGAGCTAATAATATGAAGTCCATTTCAATGACATCAGTGGAATTTTGTGAAGATGGCGAATGTGGGAAGGCAAATAGGGAGATTTATCTTGTTGTCATTCCCAGCTATAGGAGGAGCAGAGTTGTTTGTAGTAGAAGGTTAGTCTGTTAGTGACCCCAGAAGAAAGAAGCTCATCAGATTCTTTGGTTTTAGACCTTGGTCACCTGGCTCCAAGGCAGAGATGATATAATGGAAAGTGCAGTGAAGCAGAGCTGCTTGGTTCATGGCAGCCGGGAAGTACAGCAGGGAGGAGCACCCAAAACCTTGATCTCTTCAGGTGGCAAAGTTAGTAGTACATGTGGCGGCAGGGATATTAGTGACTTATAATGTGGTATCTGCCTTAGAAGTGAAAGCTTTCTCTCCAGTCAATCTCAGCATCTCTGTAGAAAATCCTGGTGTTAGGCTTCTTAATCATTCTTCCTTATAATGCCAGGGCTGGGATATAGCCCAGTGGCACAAGTGCCTGCCTGGCAAGCACAAGGTCCTGAATTCAATTCCTGGTACTGAAAAAAAAAAAAAAAACCCTCATAATGCCAATCTATTTATAAGATATTTTATATAATCATTTGGCAGGTCTTGGGTAGTACTTTTGATACCATTATAGTTTGTATTTTAAGATTAAGTTTTGGACCTAAGCACTTTCACTTAGAGTTTTTATTTTATATTGAGGCCGTGGTGTTTAGGTCATGCATGTCATATATTTTAGATGTTGTACATATAATACACTGTATAGGTATTTATATATGTAGGTGTTATTATATCCATTAGGTTGTGCCTATTTAAAAGATACTTTGGTACAGGCAATTTAGCTAAACTTTTATTTAACAAATCTAAGTGTAAGTTGTATATATATCAAATAAGCACCTAAAATTATTTAGTAAATGAAGAGTTAGTTTATCTTCTCTGGGTAAAAAGTACTTTATAAAGTAAAATGCATTCCAGCAACATGCTCCTCTATTGTACTAAGTTAGTCTTTATAAACTTTTTGTGCCTGGTTCTCTTAAGTATTAAAGCAAATCTAATCAAGCAAAGATAGTTATAACTTTATAATTATAATAACTATAATTTATAATTTAATAAATTATAACTTAATTTAATTATAAAGTTTATAACTTTATAATTATATAAAAAGCAGATTGTCACACTGGTGGAAGAAGATATAGGGGGATTCTTTTCACTTAATACATTGCTTATGGGGAAAATTAAGATGATCTGATTTTTGTTTGGATTTGAATTTGCTTTCTTTATTATTGTCAAAGTGAGTTTCTCTTCTTTTCTTGGAGACATTGTATATCACCTGGATATATCTATACTGCCTGGGTATGTGTATATTCTATTTCTTGGAAAATTTATTCATCAAGACATACTGTTTTGGAGAATGTAAGATCAATTAGAACAAAACAATTCTAGATTTTTGCGAAACTTAATTTATATGTACCTTAGAACGCAAATTAGAAGAGTATCCTGATAGAAAATAAGAATCTCTGTACAGAAACTGGACAAAATAAACATTTTTGTTGGGATTAAGACGTATTTGTGTAACAAGAAATTCAAGGTTGTTTTCCAGTAAAAACAAACAAAAGCCATATTTTTCACTTATGATTTAAGCTTATGCCCAGCATGACTTTCACAGCAGAGTACCACATAATGGCATTTTGAGCCATGCCAGCTGTGCACAGTGGTCCCTTGAAAATTACGTTGCCTTACCTTTATGTGGTGGTGTGTAGCTGTAGTCCCAGCACTCTGGGAGACTGAGGCAGGAAGATTGCAAGTTAGAGCCTAGCTTCTGCAAGTTAGTGACTTAGTGCAACCCTGTCTCTAAATAAAAAAGGGGGCTGAGGTTGCAGCTCAGTGCAGAGGCCCTGGATTCAATCCCATATACTTAAAAAAAAATCATATTGCCTTAATACAATGTGATGTGGCAGGACTCTTCATATAAACATACTCTATCCTATTCATGCAATTGATGAAATCACCAAACAACACATTTCTCACAAAACATACACATCTGAGTGATGCATGGCTGTACTTACCTAGCAGTCCCTATTGAAAGTGACTGCTACAGTAGTTTGGAATTGTGATATAGTGAATTTAGTGGATTATTTTCTAACCTTGAGCTGTGTCTCTAGAGTCTTCTTAGCTAAAGCCCTAAGGTCAGGTGCGATACTACTGTGCTGTCTCAAAGTTTAGCATGCTAAGATACAATGTTTATAGGTGATTTACAATACATTGAACGGAAATATTAACACTGACAGGAGTAACATGGCTGGCAGTCCTACTTTTTAATTCTAGAGGATAAGCAAAACGGTAACATATTGTTCTAGATTTCCAGTAGCTCTCTACGAGGAACTAGTAGTCCATTAAGCCGTATTGGGTAAATTTTTATTATATCATCAAGTTAGGTAAAATTTGATACTTTTTGGCTTGTTCTTTGGAGATAAAAATATATATACCATTAAAAAAAATCAAAACCCCTTTACTTTCATCCCTTACAAAAACCAGGGTGTGAAATGTACATCCCCCTTTCCTGCCACAATTTCAAAGAAGAAACTATTGAGCATAGCTAAAAGTTAGTGTGAAAAGAACATTTACCTGCTGAGTTATCAGGGTGTCATCAGTTATCATGATTGAACTTTGTAGATCGTGGTGGCTTAACTGTTCGAAGAAAAAAAGTATGGTAGCAAACTTCAAAAAGAAATGAGCAGTTTCAGGAAAAATAAATGATTCAGGTTTGTAACATTTTAAAAAAGAAAGAATAGCTTTATAACAGTTTTTGTGCTCATGTACAAAAATGGGAAGCAACCTAGTTCGTTAATTGATTATTTTTGTTAGGGTCGTGAGAATTTTATGTAGGAAATGCTTTTATAATGTCAGTTAGAGTTTAAGCATCTCTTTCCATGTATAATAATTTTATAATTTAAATCAGAGGAAGATCCTTTTTATTTTTACTGCATAACTTTTATTTCACAGGTATTCCTGCAGCACATGGTAAACCCACCAGTTACTCCATAAGGGTAGATAATACAGTTCCACTTGTAACTCAGGCCCCTGCCGTGCAGCCGCTACAGATCCGACCAGGAGTTCTCTCTCAGGTTGGTCATAATTCATTGGGGGTTTTTTTGCACATATAGTGACCTCTTTACATATAAATAGAAGGCCTGTTCCATGTGTCGTGTATCAGCTTGTGCTTTTGGGAAGTGATGAGAATGACTAGATGACCCCGTCCTTTTGTAGGTTATCACTTTTATTTTGGAGCTTGAGAAGTATTGTTTGTAACATAGTCATTTGGGCTTTTCCCCCTCCTGTGCAGACGTGGTCTGGGAGAACACAGCAGGTGCTGGTACCCACCTGGCAGCAGGTAACACCCATGGCTCCTGCTACTGCTGCACTAACTTCTGAAGGTGTGGCTGGTTCACAGAGACTTGGAGACTGGGGGTAAGTTAAAAACAGAAGTACCTCTTTGTGAATAGTCTGCAAAATAGATCTTGGTAAAGAGATTCAGTTTTTCTGAACTTTCTCCCCAGGAAAATGATTTCACATAGCAATCATTATAACTCTGTGATGCCGCAGCCACTTCTGACCAATCAGATAACTCTGTCGGCCCCGCAGCCAATGAGTGTGGGCATCGCGCATGTTGTTTGGCCTCAGCCTGCCACTACTAAGAAGAATAAGCTGTGCCACAGCAGGTTGGTATTGGTCCTTCAACTCTCCTCTGCATTTTGAGAATTAGTCTTTAAAATGAATTTTGCATGTGCACTAGAGGGTCACTCTGTTGTATTCAAAATGGCCTCTTTAATAGCTTTGTCACAAACACTAAGCGAGCTCCCTTCTCAATTTCTCAGAGGTATTTTGGTAAAACTAATGGAATGGGAGCCAGGAAGAGAGGAAATAAATGCTTTCAATTGGTAAGATTGTCTTTATTGCCCTTTTGATTTATTCTCTACCCATCATGTAGCAATTATAGACATTCAGATATCACATTTACCATAAAAAGACCATTTAAATGTATGTAGATGCAATTTATGCTATTTTTAGAGATATTTAATATTTCACAGAAACTCCCAACATATCATTATATTATGTACATGAACCTGAATAAAGTTTGCATTATTTAATTTAACAAGGCATCTTAGAAAAAAATCCATGTATGTATTTTGATTACAGAAACTACAAATTATTCCTTTGGTTGCAGGAGTAATTCATTGCAGAACACCAATGTCCCACACTCAGCATTTATTTCTCCAAAGATAACAAATGGGAAAGATGTTGAGGAAGTAAGTTGTGTAGAAACACAAGACAATCATAACTCTGAAGGAGACACGCGAAACTGCTGTGAAGCGTCCATCCGACGGGACTCTGATTCCTTGGTGTCAGACCCACAGCGGCAAACCATCGTCATCGCGGACTCGCCGAGCCCCGCCGAGAGCGTTATCACCATCAGCAGTGACACGGACGAGGACGAGGCAGCCCCGAGGCGGTCGCGTTCACTCGGAGCGTAAGTGCTGGGACGCGGGGAGGACCGAGGAGCAGCTTTCTGTAACTCGCTGCTTGTTGATGTCTCTTGGAGTCAAACCTTCCAGTGACATAATCAGGTTCTAGATAGGGGGGGCTTCCTAAGTAGTATTAGGCATGATTATTATGGCATTTTACTTGTATTTATAAGCTTTACATTTTGATTCACGTGATTCATTCTTAACTGTTTCCTATCCTTAAGTAATACAAATTTTAGCTGCCCAGAAAGCATCTTCTCATTTCTGACCAATATTTTCCCCTTCCTTTTTCTCTTAGGTGTAAAGGTAGTCTAGATTGTGAAGCTTGCCAGAGCACCTTGAATATTGATCGGATGTGTTCATTAAGTAGTCCTGACAGTACTCTGAGCACCAGCTCCTCAGGGCAGTCCAGCCCATCCCCTTGTAAGAGACCGAACAGGTAACAGAATTCAACAGTAGTACATGATAAATACTAAGTCGACTACAAAGGCTGCAGTCTCATTTTGCTATTGTATGCATTGAAGAACATGTGACTTGTCTCTTGAATACACTTTTTGAACTAGATAATTTTTTGTAAACTAAGGTTTTTAGTAGTCATTTTATTCAGTGTTACAGGGCAGCTCTAAATGAAAAATTAGTTGTAAGAAATGAGTTTTAAAGAATCATTTATTTTTGAAAGGGTAAAAAAAAGCTACTTTCTCAACCTGAATTCTTCAGACTGCAATTATAACTTAAATTTGAAATAAAAACATACTTTATCAGAATAAAGAAAGGTTCACTCAGTAGAGTAACCATTGGTTTTTTTTCACTGACTGTTGATGACGAATATACATTGTTTTCTTCATATTTTCTTGCTCAGTTTTCCTTTTAGCCATTAAAATAGTAAGCTTCTCCCAATCAGTATGATATATTAGCACATCAAGAAGTACACCACAGGGTTGGGGATGCAGCTTAGTGGCAGGGTACTTGCCTAGTATGCGCACGGCCCTAGGTTCAATCCCCAGCACCACAGAAACAAATAAACAGAAGTTTTCATGAAATATATTTGACATACATATACATATTTCAAATATGTATTTGAAAAAATTCTAAGTTAATTTTATATATTTGGCTTCTCTTTTCTTTGTCAGGAAATATGGTATTGAGTATTAGTGAAAGCTCTGTGGAAGATACAAAGAAGCTTTAGTACATCCTCCTTTTATAAGTTGCTGATAATATGGCCTGGGAGTGAATACCATATGTGCATGTACATAGATATAAAAGATACAAAAATGAAATGTACATAACTTAAATGTTTCAAAATTTTAAGTATGGAATGAGTAATTAAGACAGACAGTAAGTGTAGAAATCCAAGGAATGAGGTGTGTCAGGGCCCAAGACGGTGAGGAGGAGAAGAGAAATCTGGTACTCCAGCTAGGCCTGCAGAAAGGTCGGGACTATTTAACAAGATACATCCTAAGCTTAGAATTATAATTTGAGATACTTACGTTACATGCTTATCTGTTTATATGATTAAGTTATGTAGAGTAGTACTTCCTTTGTCTAGATGAAATTATATAGAATTTCTAAAGAAGAATCTTATGAACTTATATGAAGGATTAAATGGGAAAGGAAACAAGGGGAAGAAAAGTGCCAGAAAGGTGTTTCTAAAACAGGACAGATTGGGTTTAGCAGCCTGAGTATAGAATAAACTCAAGGGTCTAGAAATTCCATGAAAAAATGAGATTGGCTAACGAAAGAGGAATAATACATAATATATAAAATAACTGAATAAGATTCTTACTAGTTTGCAGGAGCCTGGATATTATTCAATATTAGAATCAGTGTTGGAAAAAATATCACTCACAAAAACACTTCTTGTTGTAGCATGTCAGATGAAGAACAGGAAAGTGGTTGTGATACTGTGGATGGCTCTCCAACATCAGACTCTTCTGGGCATGACAGTCCATTTGCAGAGAGTAGTTTTGTGGAGGATACTCATCAGAACACAGAACTGGTAGCTGCTGCTGACGCAGACTCCAAGCCGGCTGTTTGTACTGTGGCGGTCCCCCCAATGGGCATAGGAAGTGGCCTGAATACCGATGAACATATGGCCAGCACAGGTAACCTGAGTCCTCCTGTCCTCCGGTTGTCCGTTAAAAGACCTTAACTTAGGAACATCTGAGGACAGGGTTGTTCAAATATTATCAACTACTTGGAAACCAAAAACTGTCTTCTTATTTAATTTTAGGGCTCTCAAATCACTGTTGTGTAAGAAGACTTTTCTGATGTTTTATTAGAAAAAGAAAAAAGTACCAACTCCAATAATTTTGTTTCTTGACAGATTCTACATGCCAGCCATTAATAAAAGGGCGCTCTGCCCCTGGAAGATTACACCAGCCTTCTGCAGTGGGTAATCGTCACCAAAAATTGACATCAGCATTCCAGCAGCAGCATTTGAACTTTAGTCAGGTATGTTTATTTGTGAATTTGTAAGAGTCTTCGGGATCCAAGTTGGTTTTTGTTTCTTTTAAGAGGGAAAAAAAAGATTCTGAACCCATAAGGAGTCAATATATTTTCCTTTAAATCAGAAGATACACTAATGGGGTGGTGGCTGCATTCCTTTGGTAGATCCATTTTTTAAAAATACCTTACTGGGTACTTTTCATTTATTTGATACTGTGCTTGGTGGTAGTGTTTCACTTGCGGGGAAATAAAAGAATCACAGGAATTGGAGTTAGCACTAGGTTCAAATACTGGTTTTGTCATGTAGAACAGGTAATCAAAATATGTGCTGCGTGTTTAATGTAAAAAGTTTATTACAGTAAAAGGCACGTTGCCATTTGTTCCCCCAAATACTCTCCACACGTCAGACGCACTTGTCCCATCGCCCTTGCTGCTTTCTGAAGCAGTTCTGGACGTCCTGCTTAGCATCTTCTTCATAAGATCTGATCAAAACATGAACGCTGCTGCCAAGTTCCGTCGAATGGAGAGGCAAGCTGTAAAGCATGGGCCGCAGTCCTCACCCATCTTACTCACTAGACCTGGCACTGTGCAGCTGTGGCTCTTCCCCAAAGTCAGAATCACCCTGGAAGATAAGTGTTTGGAAAAGTTTCAGGACGTCAAGGCGTGCGTGAGAGTGCAATTAAAGGTGCTCGTGAAGGAGGGTTTCCGGAACTGCTTCAGAAAGCGGCAAGGGCGATGGGATAGGTGTGTTTGAATCAAGGAGGAATATTTTGAGGATGACTAATGGAAATGTGTCTTTTACTGTATTTTTAAAAGAAATTACTATATTTTTCAGTCATACCTCACACCATATACATTCCCTTGGCCAGATCTCTTCAGCAAATCTAGACCACATTAGCTGTGGGAATAATAGTTACATCATGGGGTTGTTGGGAATGGGGTAAATTCATATGTGTACGAAATGCCAACTTTACCTGTTGTAAGTGCTTCACAAATGATAGCTTTAGTAGTCAGGGAGACCCTAACAGTAATTAGCAGTGGTATGTGGCAGCGTTGATATTGTAAAATAGGTAGTAATAAATATAAAAATATTCATATTAACATATATAAAATGGGGTATTTTTCTGTCCTTATTCTAATATATACTGAAGGTCTGAGAAGTTGCTACGAGTTATCAGTCTTCCTTTCCTTTGTAGATAATGTGTTCAGCCAATTTTTCCTCTGTGGTTAGGTTCAGCACTTTGGATCTGGGCATCAAGAGTGGAATGGAAACTTTGGGCACCGAAGACAGCAAGCTTACATCCCTACTAGTGTTACCAGTAATCCATTTACACTTTCTCATGGGAGTCCCAACCACACCGCAGTGCATGCCCACCTGGCTGGAAGCACGCACCTCGGAGGACAGCCCACACTGCTTCCGTACCCGTCGTCAGCCACACTCAGCAGTGCTGCACCGGTGGCCCACCTCTTAGCCTCTCCATGTACCTCAAGACCTATTTTACAGCATCCGACTTACAATATCTCCCATCCTGGTGGCATAGTTCACCAAGTCCCAGTGGGCATAAATCCCCGTCTCTTACCTTCCCCAACCATTCATCAGACTCAGTACAAACCAATCTTCCCCCCACATTCTTATATTGCAGCATCACCGGCATATACTGGATTCCCATTGAGTCCGACAAAACTCAGCCAGTATCCGTATATGTGAAAACTCAAAAACGGTATATTGAGGAAGCTCAATGATGTAAACATTTGATTAAAAATAAAAACATGGTATTTAATAAATATTAGCCATGGCACAAGAAAATTATTTTTGAATCATGTAGACTTGGGTGCAATTTAAACAACTTTGAGCTTTAAAAAAAAATCTCACTTTTAATGTGTTTTGCACATTTGGTATAACTTGTCTTTGGTCATGTTATCTTCTTATGTAGTAACTTTAGACAGGTGACTTATGGGAGCAGATGTCCAGTTTTGCTCCTGCTATTTTTTATAAAATTGCCTTCTAACTAGTGCAAGACACGTCCACATTTGGGAAGCCATTCTGTATACAGACTTAGAGCAACAGATGCACATATGTCAGAATTACAGCATACAGTGAATTGTATTATCTGTGTCTTAGTGTATAAATGTTGGGTCACTTAACCTAAGAAATTGAGCTATTGTTCTTTACATTTGCATGTGTCTTTTGCATGGGCAAAATGTTGCCTAGATTTTGCTCTTAATGTTGTTCTAATAATCTCAGCTGCATTGTAAACCGTTCCTACACATAGTGCCTTAAATATTTGAGGTTGTTAATGTTATTACCTATCTATAAATGTTGAGGACTGCAGCACTTAATATTCAGATCTACTCTTTAGTTTTCTTTTGATAGCGTAATGTTCATTTTTGGTTTTGTGTGGTATGATTTCAGACAGTAGCTGTTTTTTCCTTATTAAGAGAGCAGCATGTTTGCTGTAGCTGAATTGTGCTGATTTTTCAGAATGATCTAGCTTCAAGAAAAGCAAGCAGTTAGTAGTGCTTAAGAAAAATTGATTCAGTATCTAATGGATAGTTGATAACTGTCACAGCACAGCATTTTATATACTGTTAAGTGAAACTGCAATACAATCTTAAGTTTAATTTGGGAGTGTTTGCTGTATAATTGGACTTAAAATGTTTAGAGGTGCAGTAGGCATGACTTTGAGTAGATAATGAAAGAAAATGCAAAATGCTCATTGATTCATGATGTGGTTTCATCTTAGCTTGGGCAAACCATGCAGTATTTAATAAATAGTAGCAGAATATTTACTATTGAAGCTTGAAAAGATGTGAGTTCTTTGTGTGCAATTTTTCATTTATGCATGTGAGAGGTTTTCTTTTTTGGTTATTTTTTAAAGTATTTTTACATTGTAGTACTTGTTTTGCTTGTTGGTGGTGTTTGCTTATTTAATACATTCCGTCAGGGACAGAAATTACATGCTTTTTTTCCTAGGAAGTGTGTCTTGGGTTTTTCCCTTCCTTTTTCTTTCTCCCTTGGTGGTGATGGTGGTGATGTTTAAATGAAGTTGCTTTTACAGCACCAAAGACTTAATCATCCATTTCCTATATAAAAGGTAGCTACTTTTTGCATAGACCTCAAGTATATTGTAGTGTAGAGGTGGAATTTAAGGAAAGGTATTAAACTGAGGCTGTGTTTTAGCTTACAGGCAAGTAATAAATTGTATCATTTATCTTGAATGTATTATAGATAAGCTGCTATATAACGATTGCCACTTCAGATAGCTGTGAAATTAGGTGATTAACTAGTTGTTATTTAGCCTTCTGATTTCTGTATAAGTCTAATTACATGAAATAGAAGTTGGGGTTTTGATTTTTTACTTTGCTTTTCTGTTTGGAGTGTCATTGTAACTACTGTATTGTAAATGATGGAAAATAATTGCATATGTTATTTTGGGGTGTGTTATTTGCATCAGTATTTTATCTCTATTAATGTTTGTGCTCATCACTGCATATAAAAAACTTGGATGTACCAATGTAACTTAATTTTTAATTTTCATACTGGCATTGTAGACACTTGAGAAAGCTGTATCTTGCAGGCTTGACTTAACTTTTTTCCTTAAAAATCTGGAATATAATCTTACAGCATTTACTGGAATAAACAGTATGAAGCATTTGAATATAAAACTCCAAATGTTTTGGATTTACAGCATTTCTTTTAATAAGTGAACTGCGCACCACTAGTGCAGCACTAGTACAGCGTTGACAATAAGCTAATAATGGATAAACTTTTTTTTTTTTACTCCATTAACACAGCAGTGTTTTATTTAATAATCATCAATGAAATAAATGTGCCTGAAATTGATTTTAAAAATTACAGTATTAGATCATAAAATAAAAACCAGCAGTACATTTTTAGTCACACTGAAAATGAAGGACTTAATTTTCCCCACAAGTTTCAGTGTTTTTAGTAATCAATTCTATGCATTTTATATTATATAAATAGAAGTATATATATAATACACATTAAAAAGGAATAGACTAAGATTAATTTAAAAGATTATTTACAGAGGACACATAAATATGGAGTCACTATTGAAGTAAATTTGCTGCCCTCCACAGCCTGTTTATATGGTCCAGCAGATTACTGGTATCTGCTCATTTCTTGGAAAAGAATCAATGCTGGCAACAGATGTTTTAGAAACACAAAGAGCAAAAGATTGATTATATCACAACAGGTACAAAACTAGCACAGTTTTCTTTTTGTTCAGGGCCACGTTTCCTCCCTGAAAATGGTGTGTTTTCTCTATTTAAGTTCCAAGATTGAAGCAGTCTGGTGAAATTGACAGTAAGTAGTAATGGTCAGCATTTTCAAACCTAGGAATGTTTTTAAAGGGCGGATTGCAGTTAGTACACTGTTCTTAATTACTTGGAATCGTGGGCTTTTAAATATGTTTAAGTTAAAAATTAATTAAAAATTTCAAAACCCTGTTGAGGTCTAAATTTAGCATATGGAAAAAGAGATCTGGATTTGTACCCTCTTTAAAACCATTTTTATCAGTTTCCTTTGGTTTTAATGCTTTCTTAAATAAAACACTGCATGATTTCCAAGTTGCATATTTGCATACTATTTTTAATTTACAAATAGCTTTCTTTTAATCAGATATCCTGATCTGAGTTCTTTCTTTCATTCAGGATGTTTAATTAAATATTACTTTTTCGTTTTTTAAATCTCTACTGCTAATTTTTAACTTGGTTTGTGTTAAGTAAAAGTTAAATCATACACTGCAAGGTGTAGGAAGATTTGTTTTCATGAACCCAATGATACAGATTTGATTACTAATTTTGAACTGTTAACCGTTCAACAATTTTAGACTTGTGGCTTTCTTTCTTTGATTTATTTGTTTTGCTTTTACTTCTATGCTACACTAGTTTGCCATGTAGCAATTGCACTGTGCAATATTACAATAAGGACTGGGAAAATTTTTATGGATGTAATGTCTATTACAGTTTGCGATAGTATTTCTCTCTAGTTCTCAGTGATTTAAATGTGACCAAGCCTTCTGTACTTTGTCACAAAAAGCGGGTTTTCCAGGTGACTATTTTGGTGAGTGTCAAAATAAGAATTTATGGTGTATTACTGTTGATTCACTTTGAATTAAAATATATATATATTGCAGCAAATAGCTTGTTGACTCTTTTTTTTCAATCCAGTACTGCTTACAAGGTAGAGAAAGGAAAGGCAAACAATACTGAGCACCTGAGTTACGTCATCTCCTTTAACTCTCAGAGCCGTCAGTGACATAGTGTATCATTGTGTGAAGGAGGGCACAGGCACAAAGTGTGACTTGCCCATAGTCACAGTGCTGGTGAGTGCAAAGCAGATATGCATCAGGCTACTTAACCATAACTAACTACTTTCCACTGGTTCTTTTCATTATAATAATTTTTTTTTTTCTTGGTGGTGGGAATGAGACAGGGTCATGCTAAATAGTTCAGGTTGGTCCTCAACTGACCATGTAGCCCAGGCTGGCTTCAGACTTCAACAGTCCTCCTGCCCAGCTTCCCAAGTGCTGGTATTACAGGTGTATGTCACCACTCCCAGCTTGCTCCTGGTTCTTAAACTGAAGCTTGACACAGTGCCAGAAGCACTTACAATGACAGGATGACCACGGCCCATTTTCCTTTAATACTAAATTTTCTCAAACATTTTTGTGAGAAATATTTATGTTCAATATGCATAGATGAATAGGCATTCGTGTGATTTTTTTTTTTCTTTGCACTAGGAATTGAACTTGGGATCTGACACATACCAGGCAGGCACAGTGCCACTGAGCTAAATCCCTGGTCTTTGTGAATTTTAAAATAGGAAACGTGGCATTACAGAAGAGTGTAGGTCAATTTAAGTTATGTCCTTAAACCGCCCTCTCACATTCAGGACCTAGAGGGACGTTTTGGGGTGAGCATTCCACCACAACATGATGATTTGGTTATAGTTTTGGCATGGAGATCGAGTGTGGGGCCTCAGGGTTGCTAAGCCAGCACTCACAAGTGAGAGTACATGTTCTGTCTCTAGGCCTCTTCATTGAAGCACAACGTATGTATACTCTGCCATGTTTGTGTCCCACATTGTATGTGCATGTACCACAGTGTATTTTGTCATTGGTCATGTAAATAGCGTCAGTCTTTTAGTTACTGTGAATAGTGCTGCTACAAGTATTTTAGTCCATATCTGTTGGTGAACATATTTGTGTATTTCCTTTGGGGTATATAGGCATGGAATTACCAGATCATTTCATTAGCTACTCCCAAGTAGCGTATACTCCAAAGTACTCAGTTTACATACAGCATGATGAAGATTCTTAGTTGCCTTATTTCCACATACATTTTTTTGCTTCTTACAGTCATTATTTGAAAGATGTCTTTAAAATACGAACATTTTCATTTAGGCTAAAGCACTGATTCCACTCATACATAGATGAAACCCAGATTTTGCCATTTAGTTGGAAGTAAATGGGCCTATTGGGACCATAAGCACACTTGCTTCAGTAGCACATGTACTAAAAATGGGAATATGAAAAATGTGGGTCTGGGAATATAAAATTTATTTCCAAGGGAGGTTAGTAGGGTGAAAATAGTCTCTGAGAAACAGGTTGAGATTAGCCAATGGCTGGCACTGGGTAGATACGTCATGAGACACTCCAAATATTTATGAAGTGTTCTGTTCCAAGCACTAGATACTGAGCATCTATCAGTGGGCAAAGCAGAAGATCCTTTCACTCTTATAGATCTTATGAGTGGTGACTTTCAACAAGTAAGTGCTTTCAGGTAGGGTAAGTGAAGGAAATACAGTATAGTAATAACATGACCACGCTTCATGTCAGAGAGTCAGTCAAGAAGAGCTGGGCTGTGAGAAGCGTGGTAGTCATCTGTACAGGGAAAGGAACAGCAAATACAGTGATACATTGGTCCGTGAACCCAGTTCTTTCCACTGTTCTGGTTGCAAACCAGATTAGAAGAGAATCGAATTAAGTTCGTGAAGTGAGGTACTGCTGTACACACAAAGGCCTTCGCCAGGCGTGGTGGTGCATGCCTGTAATCCCAGCACTTGGGGGGCCGAGCCAGGAGGATTGTTGTGAGTTAAGAGCCAACCTAAATTACACAGCAAGACCTTGTCTCACATACATACATACATGCATGAATTCATGCCTTAACTCAGGAGTGAACTTGAATATGAGCAAAACAGGAAGGTAGCCATTTAGGCCAGAGCACAGTGTATGGGTCAGGGCAGGAGATGGCAAGAGCAACTATGGGGGTGGGCATGGCACTTTTTGCCAAAGACAGGACCAACTTAGTACCATATAATGTGAGAAGTCATTTATTTGAGTTTTGAGTGGGCAAACACTATGATCTAACCTGAGTGTTGTAAAGATCAATCTAGGTCTTCCATGGAGAATAAACTACAGGTCAGATTAGAAGCTGGTAGGCCAGGCAGGATGTTACTGATGTCCAAGTGAGCAACGGGTTGAACACCAGTCTTTTGAGGGTTCTGTGTTAAGAGTATTTTCTTTTCTGTGACCTAGCCTTTCATTTTCTTAACATCTCATTCCAAAGTTTTGAATTTAGAGAAAGTCCACCTTATCATTGTTTTCTTTTATGCCTTTTGTGTTCTAAGGCATTTTAACTTTGCAAAGTTGCAAAGACTTTTTCTTGAATTCTAGGAGTTTTATAGTTTGTGCTTTGATTAGTAGGAGTGTGGTCCATTTCATGTTGGTTAGTCTTCGTGCCAACTTTATAGCATTGTTGTATCTGAGAACCTATATTGTTTATCTCATTAGAAGCGTAATTACTTGAGATATAAAAATACATTAATGTTTCATAGTTTTCCACCATGAAATTAATATATGGTTGATTACAATATAACAAGTTAAAAACGTTTAAAAACATAGAAGTGTAAGTTTTCAGATAGTTAAAATAGTACACATGTAGGATTTGTTAGGTTCTGCTATTTCCTACTTTGTAGCAAGCATTTTGCATGCTTTACAAACCTCAGGGACATCTGAATGCTAAAATGCTCAGACTAAAAGTGATCAGCTTTATTCTAAGCATTGCCTGCTTCTGAATTCTCTAGGAGAATCCAAACAATTCATCCTTTTTTTCTCGTGTAGTTTGCTGTGTGTCTGCGTGTGCGGTACCAGGCATTGAACCTAAGGCCTCATGCATACTGGACAAATGCTCTACCATTGAGCTACATCCTCCAGTTTTTTATTAAAAAGTGAAATATGAAAAAGTAGTATAAAGAACACATATATGACCACCTGGATTCATCAGCTCACATTTGCCTTATATGTAGTTTTTAATGGAGCCAGTGGTAGATCATCTTACTTTGTGCCCACAGACGAGCATGCATCTGCAAAAATAGTGGCTTTCTCAAACTAACAACTCTTAACATCTAACTTGTAGTCTGTAGTCAAGTTTTCCTAATTGTTTCAAGAACATCTTTCCTAGCTGCTTCCCCCGTTGCAGGAGCCAGTGCTCACCCATTGCATTTAGTCTTGACGTGCCTGACTACTTCTCATTCAGAACAATCCCCCATCTTTTTTTTTTTTCTTAGTGACTTTTTGTTAAAGTTCAAACTAGAATGTCATACTTTCTGGATTTGTCAGGTATTTTCTGCAGGCTGACAGATTCTTCTGTTTTGTGGTAGATGTAGAGCCAGGTCTAAGCCTCAATTAAATTCAGTGTTCATTTGCAAGACTAGTTACGGCAGTGGAGTTCTTACATCAGGTTGGGAGGCGCATAATGTCAGGGTGTGCGCTGTCAGTGATGACACTTGGTGAAAGATGTGACTAGCGAATCAACACTAGAGGTGACAACGCTAAGTGACTGGTGTCTTAGGGTTGTCTCCTTTCCCGGCTTTCCTGGGCTCGTTCTCTCTCTTGTCTTCCTCTCTTCTCCTCTCTCCCCCTGCCCTTCCTGTCATCACTATGGATTCATGAATAAATTAAGACTACTAGTTGTCTTCAAGATGTCTACGTTCTTTTGACTTCACCTTGTTAGTCTGAATGTTTCCTTGCTTCCTGGCCCAGTAAGGTGTATATGCCTCCATTCTCCGTTTCCTGCCTTGACTCCAAAGAGCCCAGGTTGCAGGAGACCCAGTGTATATAATTTTTATCAGTTAGAAAGATCCATCTTTTTTCTTGTACTAGTGTCCAGTGATGGTGCCCTGGGTGCTGCTGAACAAGACCAGTCCCTAGTTTAGCTTTAATGCTATATCCTGTTACTCCGGCTCATACTTGATTTGCTTTTCTATGGAGAGATGTTGCTTGTCCTGCATCAGCTGAATACCTGCGGATATTGCTGATCCTGACTCTTCCTTGCCAGGCACGTTGACTACAGGGTGATCAGGAGCCACACTGAACACACAGTGTGTAGTGCCCTGTCCTGCGCACTTAGTTCTTGTGCCCAATGAGTTGCCCTGGCCACATTTAGTTGTGGTGCCCAATGTGGACACCAGAGCTTCACATTACTTAGCAAGTCTTTAGCAGTGTTTGCACACAGTAGGTTCACAGTGATGAACCTGAACTAGCTGGTGGGGTGAGAAAAGAACTGTGCAGCAGCAGCGCCGCAGCCTCCTTATCTTTTCTTTCACCATGTTTCTTAGGATTGTCTGCTCTTATCTCGACAATTTTATCTTGTAGACTCTGCATCTTTGACACGTGCTGTGTGCCTGGCCCACTAAAACCTTTGTAAGTAAGTGGATAAAATCAACAACCACACTGAAAGGAGTTTAGGAGGCCTACAGTTCATTATCTACTCTTCCATTAATTAGGTAGCGTGAAAGCTGGGTGTGGTAGTGGACACCTGTAATTCCAGCACTCAGGAGGCTGAGGCAGGAGGATTGCCATGAGTTTGAGGATAGCCCCGGCTACGAAATTCAAGACCAGCCTGGAATACATAGTGAGACCTTCCCTTAAGAACAACAGCTGATTAAGTAGTATGGTTTTGATAAACCTTCGGCTTCAGTTTCCTCATTGGTGAACGAAAGAGCTTGGCTTTGCAAACTGAGAGCAATAACAACTGGCAAGGTGGGCAGATGAACAAAGGGAGTGAAGTAGACTGGGTGGGGATTGTGGGCACGAGGCAAAAAAAAGCCCAACCCAGCGAGTCAGGAAGACCCGGATGGTGGCAGACCCATTGTGCACCAGTGTCATGTTGTGGGAAAACAATTGTTGACAACTTCAAAGCTTAAGACTTGCTATTTCAAATACAGTGTATACCAAACAAGTTACCTGCAGGCATGAGTTGGTCTGTGAGTATCCAGCTGCTGAGTACTGAATTCGGATAATTCAATGCTGCTGTGTTGTTCTGGCCAGCAGGGGGAGAAAGTCCTCTAGTAATTTTTCTTTCAAGTTTGGTTTCATAAAAACTTGAAAGATAACAAAGCCGACATGATGCGCAGTGTAGGTTATGTTCCGTGGACATTAATAATACAATGTAAGAAGGTTTTGATTTTTCTGAATACATCTTTAAAAAGCATGGGAAGCCTCAGGGAATTGCTCAGTGACTTGGGTTGATGGACTTCTGGAATCAAAGGAATGGCTTCCGTTCATGCATCCTTCCCTCCACCGCCATGTGGCTGGCCTTGTAGTCAGAAAATATATGCAGACCTTTTATTCCCTGCGAAAGAAAGAAAATGGGATTTGGCAGCTTTAGAAAGGAAGATGATAGTAAGAACAGAAGCATTCAACACCTGGCTTCTACCAGACTCAGACCCTATGTGCTCACAACAACCCCCTCCTGTGCCAAAAGTCATCTTTTCTTTGGCTTATTTTTTAATTTCCCAGAAGAAAATGTTCCATAGTTGATTGAGGATAGCACAAAAAAAGCGATGTTGACATTTTGGACTCGGTAGCTTGTGACTCCATTTCCTAAATTAACCCCAGTGCTGGGTAACAGGGATGGGAGGGGAGGGTGTGCGCAGGAGATGACGTGACCGGTACTTACATGTTTGATGTGAGCTATAGTAGTGCATAGCATGGGATGGCACGTAATTTATAAATAATGATGGAGCACCTGACACTCTAATAAATTACATATTGGTTCTCATGGGGTAGAATCAAAGGAAGTTGACTGACTTTTACCAAACTCTTGTTAACCGGGCAACTTGAGGTTAGACTGCAACCATGATGTGAGAGAATCAGGCTATGAATAGATGCTTATGGTCTTGTCACAAAGAGTGTGCTCATGTGACTGATGAACAAGTATTCTGGCACAGATGCTTATTTTTGTTTTGTTTTCATATTTAAGACTAAAGTGAAACCATAACTTCGCTGTTGAGCAGTGGCACAAGTGAATACTTTGCTTAATCTGATGATAGTTTTCAAATACTGGAAGCATAGGCAGCCCTCAGTGGTTTTCCCCCTTCTCTGTATCATAGGGCTGCTGATATACTGCTTTCTCCTCTCCTCTCGCTCTCTTTTTTGGCACTGGGGATTTGTGCTGAGCTACAGCCCCTGTCTTTCCTTCCTTCCCTCCCTCCCTCCCATTTTCCTTCCCTCCCTCCCTCCCTCCTTCCTTTTCTTTCTTTCTGAGACAAAATCATAAAGTTGCCCAAGCTGATCTCAAATTTGCAATTCTCCTGCCTTTTGGATTTAATTCGCATGAATATTATCTTCACTACTTTCCTAAGTCAATCTAGACCACCAACAAGATAATAAATCGAGCTCTGACTTGTAGCGTTTGCCAGTTTCCATGGTGTAAATACTCCCATCATGCACAATTCCCACCTGCTGATGCTATGTCACTGAACAATGTTGGAAAGAGGCATACATCATTATTTATAGGTACAGCAGACATAACTTCAAGAGCATACAGATGAGAGTAAAATGTATAGAACATTAGAAAGTAACATTCTATGCCCAAACAGCTCTCACTTAGGACAGTAGTCTGGGACCGTAAAAATGACTGTTGAAGCTGAAACCTTGCAAGTGATAAAAGACTGCAATTGTTCCATGATATTTAAAATTTATTGTTAATGTATTATAAACTCTCTTACTGTTGGTTACAAGTGTATGGGGAAGAGAAAATGCTGAAGCTAAATCTCTCTCTCTCTCTCTGTCTAGTACTGGGGATTAAACGTACAGAACTCTGAGCTACATCCCCAGCTTCCCATCCTCCTTTTAAAACTTGAAACATTTGAGACAGGACCTTGGTAGATTGTCAAGATTGGTGTTGAACTTGCTATCCTCCTGCCTCAGCCTCCTGTACAGCTAGGAATACATGCCTGCACTACCATATCTGGCTGTTTTACTGCTTTGTAAAAAACTTACCCAGAATTTAAGCATTATTTGCATTCTTCTCATTGTATAACTAGGGATGCATCTTCCCTATACTTTGGCAAATTGTCATACTGCTTTCTAAGTTTAGATCAGCATCTAGCATTTTATGATTTGTGCTTTGAATGTCATGAAATATCTCTGGAATGCCTCTTATGTGAATTTTTTTTCAGTATCACTTCCTTTTTTTCAGCCTTTTTGTCAAAAGCACTTTGCTCACTTAGGTAGTGAAGTCTGCCTTTCCTGAGTTCCCCAGCTGTGTCTGCACAGTCTTCTGAACAGTGTGTGGACCAACATTCTTGCTGTCAGCTGTTGCTTCCATGGCTCCACAGAGTCCACTTTTACTGCCTGCATTACCGTTCTTCATTTCTTTCCTGAACCTTTATCTTCTGGGCAATTCTCTCCTTTGACTGTCCTTTTTTATAAAATGTTATATGGAATCTCAACTTTCTGGGAAGCTGAGGCAGGAGGATGGTAAATTCAAGCCTGGCCTGGGCAATTTAATGATTTCATAAAACCTTGTCTCACTATAATAAAATAAAGAAGGGCTAGTGATGTAGCTCAATGCAGAGGCCTTGAGTTCAGTCCCCACTACCCCACGCCACAAAAGTGACATGGGTTTTCCCTGGAAGACCAGAAAGTAACACAACCACTTGTTTTGCTGTCTGTGAACTGAGTGACAGCAGAGTGGTGATTGGTCACTGGCAGCCTAAGAAAGAAGCACCATGACTGGCCACTGTTCATGAAGCACATCTGTAATTAGTGATCGGTGGACTAAAGGGCTAGCAGTGAAGTTGGTGCTTTATGCAGTCATTCACAATTACTAAAATTTGAGCTGCATTGTAGGCAAACTGATGTTACGTAAGTGGAACTTGTGCATATTGGAACCATATAGAGTGAGGGCTGCCTGAGTTACCATTGTTTTTTTAAATACAATTCAGTTGTAAGTTTACATCGTTTGGTTTCAAGTAATGGCTATGTTTGACAAAATCCCTGAAAATTCAGTAATCAGCTCTTCCAAGTGGGGACAAGCCAGATCCAGCCCACCGCTGCAAAACTCCGTAAAGCCTCAGGTGAGGGGGCACATGCCTGTAATCCCAGCTACTTGGGGGGCTGCGGCAGAAGGGTCACAAGCAGGAGGCCAGCTTGGGCAACATCACAAGACCTGTGTTTCACAATAAAGCTTTCCAAGGTCTGAGGATAGAGCTCGGTGGTAGAGTACCCGTGGCCCTGGTCCACAGTATTGCAAATCAGAACAACAAACCCCAGAAAGCACTTCGCACCTCCCAGACACGTTGATGGCCAAGGAGCTGTGACTTACATGCACGGGAAGGACATCAGCGGAGCTGAAACACCAACACTGATATTCTTTTAATCCTGCAGAATATCGGTATTCAAATCAGTATCTGTACTCACAAGTTACAATAAGCCTAAGCCTCACTGTATGCCTTCTTGAGATCCATAAAGAGGTGTTTGAAAATCAGGAACTTTGAATTAAAATGCACAATTTATTTTAACTAAACGGCACCTTCCCGCTTTATTTCTTTTATGAATAGGGAAGAGAACCCACCCGTTTGTGCGAGGTTTCACCGCCATCGTAAATGGCCCTGAAGTCTCAGTAGCTGAAAACCACACAGGTTTATCTTTTGTCTTTGTTATATATTGGTCCCAGATTGGTGATAAGTCAGTCTGCTTCCGGCTGCAGGTCACATATACTGCACGGTGCCTGGTCAGTTTAGGGTCCTAATTTAAGGAATCATATACAGGGCCCACATTAGCCCAACGGAAGAGGGGGAAAGAAAGCAGAGTTGCTGTGGCTCTTAGGACTCTAGTGGAACTGACATGCTGTCACTTCGGTCACAGTGCCACTAGCCCAAAAATCCACGTGACCTCATGGGGGGGCGGTAACCAGAGTAAGACACACGCTACCCAGGAAGTGTAACCATCCTACAGAAAGTGAGGAGTAGGAGCGAAGATGTGTTTTTTTTTGTTTTTTGTCTTTGTGAGGAGACAGGAACAGCATCTCAAAAACTCTTGAAGTTGAAGGATTTGTTGTTTTAAAAATTCTTTCACTGAGATAATGTAATACCTCAGGTTCAGAGGTCTCAACACTCCAAGTGTGGCCATTGACCAGCATCAGCACCACGTGGGAGTTTGTTAGAAATGGAGACTCTGGGTGACCCCAGGCTTCTTCATCAGAATCTTCATTTTTAAGCACCATCCCGAGGTAATCCATGTGCACATTAAAGTTTATGAAATTTAAGCCTAGCGGACGACCCTACCTGGGTGCTCTTTTGAGCTCGTTCCCCTTTCCCCTGACCTACCTTGCACATACCCACTGGTATCTCCACCATCTCCCCCACCCCACCCCTTCTCCTCCTGCTCCTCCTCCGCCCGGCCTTATGCATCACCCCTCACACGGCGCTCCGCGCCATCTCCTCACCACCCGTCCTGCCTGGAGCAGACCGAGGAATGTGTCTGACCCTGACTGACTTCCTTGCCCTGTCTACTGCCTTGCCTGCCCAGCCTCCTCATTACTTGCCAGGGCATCTTCCAGAGTTCAATTCTGACCAAGACTGTAGCAGTTGAGGTGACAGCTGATCGGGGCAAGGGAGGGGGCCCAAGGAATCGTATAATCTAAGTGAAAGCAGTCTCAGATCACAATCAGTGACAGAGACCAATTTTTTGGACCAATTTTCACAAAGCTCAAACGTCATTTGCAGCTGGGCGGTGGTGGCATTCTGGGAGGCTGAGGCAGGACCATCACAAGTTCAAGATCGGTTTAGGCAATTTAGCAATTTAGTGAGATCTTGTCTCAGGATAAAGAAAGGGCTGGGGATGTTGCTTGGTGAGAAGGGCCTGCGTTTAATCTCTGGTACCAAAACCAAAAACCCAAACCACGACTCACATCAGTATCACTTTCAGGTTAACGTTCATCTGTCCTAATTTCTCTTTACTGCATCCCTCATGTGCCTCACCAGTGTGAACTCTCACTGTTCCTCATACTAACCCATATTAGCAACCTGGTCTTGTTGGGAGATACCGGTGGATTTACAGTTTCGCATCTTTGCATGGCTGAACTGCCCTGTTTATTGCCTCTGTCTTGTCTGCTTGTCATGTTCTGGCTCCAGGGTGGCCTCCTAGGCCGGCTTCCTCTGAACCATGAAGAGGTTTACTATCTCCTTTCCTGTGTTATTTTCACCTAGGGCATAAATAATTGTTTGATGATTTTATTTCTCCCTGTTACTTTATTTACATCCTGGCACTTTGGAGGACATGGGTTTTATCTTACTCAGCTTCATAGTTCCACGGAGTAAGTAGTGTTGGATTATAGTAGGTGCTCAGTAAAGGTTTATTGATCGAATGGAGAAAGATTAAAATGATCACTTTGATCGGGCATTGAAAGGAATTGGTGGGCCAGGGATATGGCTCAGTCGCACAAGCACCTGCCTGGCAAGGACAAGGTCCTGAGTTCGATTCCTGGTACAAAAAAAAAGAAATGAAAGGAATTGGTTGGATCAGACTAGTATACAAGAAGGGTTTACTGCCTGGCATGTAACAAGCACTCAAGAATGGCAAATGTGATTATTATGGTGGATGTCACCTCTAAAAGGGTGATGGTTTTGTCTAGTCTGTGATACAGGAACTGGACTGTCTAATAAAATAGAAGTGTTTTTGGCAAATGAAAACGGTCATTCATTCTTTAAGGCCATGGCATTTACTGCTGGTATGCTAATACCCTTTTATGCATCCTTTATCACACACATCATATGGACCTTTCAAGAATGATAAACCTTTAAAATGAAAATTTAAATATAAAATTCCTTTCTTTTTATGTGCTTGAGGAAGATGATATGACAATAATATCTGCACTTCATTGGGTACCTCGTTCCAGGTTGAGTTTTTGTGTTTAGAACAGCTTTATTGAGATATGATTTACGTGACGAATTCTCTAGCTTTAAGCATACAATTCAATGAGCTTTAGTATCTAGAGAGTTGTGTAACTATCTCCACCATTTAAGTTTTGAGCATTTCTGTCACCCTAGAAACTTCATGCCGTTAGTCACTCCCCTCGTCCCAAGCAATCACTGATCTACTTTTTGTTTCTTTGAGTTTGCTTTTTTCCAGATATTTTAAATAAGTGGAATCATTTCTATAAACCATTGGTGTTATACTATGTATCAGTACTTTGTGCCTTTTAATTGAGGAATAGTATGGCATTTTAGCAACTTTAATGATGGGTGTCTGGGTTGTTTTCCCTTTTTGGTTATTTTGAATAATGCTACTACAAATATTTGTATAGATGTATTTGTGAGGACATATGTTTCTATTTGTCATAGGTAGATACCTTGACCTCTTGGGTAGATACCTTCAGATTTCTAGGACTGTGGTGTAAACTCTTTTCAAGGTGACAAGTTTTTAGGTGATAGATTTAGGGCTTGAACTCAGACTGTAAATCACTGAGACTTTCAAGGGCCAGTCCCAGTTCTGACCCTACTATGCCTAAGAAAAACACTTAGCACAGTGAAGAACAGGAGGGCAGACAGATACAGTACAAGTGAGCCAGCCTCATGGTGCCAAAGACTGGCCCAGGTCCCTGCTCTGCAACCGGATGAGCCCTATCAGCAATCAAAATATTAGTGAGACAAATTGGCCCTTGATGACTTAAAAAAAAAAAACAAACCTGCTTTTCCCACTGGAGGATTTATAGGATAATTAGGATGAACCCAGGGGAATTGCCATGCCGTGAATGGAGGTCAAATTCTAGTCAACAGATACTGAGTGGCTGCTTCTTGTGTGGGCCTCTGTAAAGACTGATAAGCCTCACCCACCCGGCGACAGGCAGCCAGTCCTGTGGGTGCGGTCACTAACCCATTGGGCCTGCTGTCTTGGAGTCTTGGATCAAGCTTAGGGAACTATTCCCACAGAAACAGAATGAGATGTAAGTGACGAAGGACACCAAGGGGACCGCAGGGCTGCAGCACCCTGCCTCCTCTCTCCCACCCTCTGTG
Source organism: Dinomys branickii (assembly GCA_004027595.1). Taxonomy (NCBI): domain Eukaryota; kingdom Metazoa; phylum Chordata; class Mammalia; order Rodentia; family Dinomyidae; genus Dinomys; species Dinomys branickii. The sequence goes on from PVLD010004438.1 coordinate 88,908, forward strand.
TGGTCTCCACTCCATCAGGGCCTGTGATCTCCAGAAACAGCACTCCCAAGGATTCTGCTCAAAACTCTCCCAACTCCCTACTGCCCTCCAGCATTGTTAATTCAGCTGCGCCTCCAGGGCGGTTCCTGTCTTGCCCAGCACCCAAAGGGGTGTGTTTCTCAGGCCAGGACGGTGAGATGCTGGAAAGGCCTGGACATGCTCCATCCCATTTACTTGATATAGAGAAATACAGTGAGTGTCTAAATGTTAAAGAATTTATTACAGTAAAAGACACATTACCATGAACCCCCTCACAATCTCCCCCCTTTCTTTGAAGACACTTTTTCTATTGTCCTTACCACTTTCTGAAGCACTTCTACAGGTGTCTTTTTTTGAGACAAGGTCTCATTATGTAGTTCAGGCTAGCCTTCAACTCACAGAGATCCTCCTGCCCCGGTCTCCTGAGTTGCTGGTATTACAGCCGTGCACTGCCATGCCAGACTTGAAGTCCTTCCTCGTGAGTGTCTTTAGCTCTACTGTCGTGGCGGCCTTGTTGTCCTGAATTAATTCGAAACGTTTACCTTTCACGGTCACTTTGACTTTGGGGAAGAGCCAGAAGTTGTAGGGTGCCAGCACCGGTGAGTAAGGTGGATGAGGACACGCGGCGATGTTTTTACGGGCCCGCCTTCCCACTGGCACTCAGCAGCAGCAGCCGGTATATATTGTTTTAATCACACCTGATAAAGATACCCAGGAAAGAGGGCTTCCTCAGATAGTGACAAGAATGGTGTATTCACAGTGAAGGGGGAGTATTCTGAGGAGCATTATGGGTGATGTGTCTTTTTGTAGTAAACTTTTAAATTCAAACATTTCAAACATTTTGGTCACTATATTGGGGTCACGGGAAGCAAGGAAAACCATGTTAAAATCTTCGTTTTAAATTTCTTCCACTTTGTTTTTTAATATGAGATCTACAAATGGAAATATACCCCACGGCATCAGGCCACCCTGGGTGGTGGTGAGGCTTCAATCCCTGAGCGCGGAGTGTGTCTGTTTCCCTCCCCAGCCCTCCCTCGATGCTCCCTCCTCTGAGCTGCCGCAAGACTGTGTGTTTACTCATCTACCGCACAGCGAGGCAGAGCCCAGCCCAGGGCAGAAAGCCTAGAACTCAGGACAGACCCAGCCACTTGAAAGGAGGCTTTGATGTAAAACTGCGAGGAGTATCAGCTCTGAGCTCTTTCTCCAGTGCTCAGGAGAGGACAAACATCAGCTTGTTGCAAGCATAGGCCAGGCGTGGTGGCCCACACATGTGATCCCAGCACTCAGGAGGCTGAGGCAGGAGGAGCACCACAAGTTCAAGGCCAGCCTGGGCTACACAGTGAGTCCAAGGCCAGGCTGAACTGCATAGCAAGATGCTATCTAAACAAAAAAGAAAAAAAAAAAATAAAAATGGATGCCGAGATTGTCTCTGCACCCACTGTAAATGGCAAAAATTTCAATCGAGGGTCTGAAACCACTGCCCAGAGAGTGATCCTTCTTCTCTGCCTAGTGAAACATTTCGCACAAAAGACACTGACTTTTTATTTCATTTTTTAAAATTTATTTTTAATTTTTAGCAGCCCATGTTTTCGATACAGCAATGACCATGTTCATCGTGGGGGGGGGGGGCTGGCACGTGTACATGGCACAATCTGTGTGCTGCTCTCCTACAACAGTGAGTTTCTTTTTTTTTTTTTTGGTACTGGGAATCGAACTCATGACCTCAAGGCTTGCCAGACAAGTGCTTATGCCACTGAGCTATATTCCCTGCAACACTGAGTTTTTAAAGCTGTGAAACAATAAACTTACACACAGGAAAAGTCCCAAAGCCCTGGTCAGATTGACTAAAATGAACAAAAGCAGTTATGGTTTAAGAAGGTTGCAATTGTCATGTAATATCTAAACAAGATTGATCGAATGCTTAGTCTGTGTCGAGTGTACGTCTAAATGACTGACACATATCAACTCAGTCCTTAAAACAACTCAATGAGGGCGCTCCTCGGATCATTCTAGTTTTATAGATGACATGAAGAGCAGCTATGGGATTGGCCCGGAATTATACAGCGAGTGGATGGTGCAGTCTGAATTTAAATCTACATTAATCTGCACTTGCACTCACCAGTCAGGGACCCATCAATCAAAGGTCTCATGCCGCTTCCTGTTGGGGCAGAAAACCCTTCCAGAGTTGTTCCTGCTGAATGCGCACAGGGTACCAATGGTGCATTGCAGACCCCCTGCGCCTGCTTCCCATATGGTTCCCCTGCCCTGAAGCAGGGTGTCCTCAAGGTCCCTCTGTGCCCCTCACTGGGTATCTTGACCTTCCCTCTAAAAGGCTGCAAACTTTCATGTCTTTCTGCCTTGCCGCTTGCTGTGCTGGTCAAACTTCAACTGTGTTTCCTTCGTTGTCCTGGGAGAAACAGCCGCTCTTGCCCATGGCAATGCACGACCTGCACATCTGTCTGTTGCACACTCACCCAGTTTCTTCTGGACCACCTCTGGGCATGTCTATTTCATCACTGGACTGTGGGCTTCTTCAGGGTCAGGATAGTGTCTCTCTGGTCTTGAGGCCAGTCTACCACCAGTCAAATCAGCAGAAAACTGAAAAGCAGCCTATGTCTTGTCCAAGCCTGGTAAAGGACGGTGATGGGAAAGTGCCATTGACAAGGTAGAGGAAACCTTTGTGAGATGCGCACTTGCTAGCTCTCAAACTCGGGGCTGTTTCCTGCCAGCTCTCGCCTTATTCTCTAATCCTGCATGGCGAACCTGCCAGTGCCTGCGTCTTGCCTCCCTTGCTTCACATACAGCCCTCTCCTCTCCTGGCTCTTTCCTACCTCTGAGCTCGGCATCTCTCTCTCTCTTCTGTGTGAATCCACCAGTTGCTTACAGATGTGGCTGGTGCAGGCTCCGTGTCTTTCCCATTGCTCCCACCTCTGTGCCCTCCACAGTGAAGTCAGGGCCTGGCACGGGACTGGTGCTCCTGCAGGTGATGACCCTTCCTTTCTCCTTCACCCTCCTTTTGGGGGAATCCCCAGCGTGTGCAAGGCCTTCCACAAACTGGCTTCAATGTCGCTTCCCCACTCTGGCTCCTACTTCTCCTGAATTTGAGTTCTAGGCTGCATTTTCCTGCTTCCCTCTGCATCTCTGCTTAGCCCACTCCTTGATCCTGATCCTCAGCACCTCCGGCACTCCAGATCTGCGTGTGTCAGTCTGCCTTTGCCTCATTGGCCCCTCTGCTTGTCTCTGGGATCACTGTCATCCCTCACCTCACCACACTGCCCGAATTGCCACCCTGGGCCAGCTTCCTCCTCCGTGTCCTGGCTTTGAGCTCACTTTGGAGCCCAGGCTGGTCTCGAACTTGAAACGATCCTCCTGCCTCAGCCTCCCGAGTGCTGGGATTACAGGCGTGCGCCACTACGCCTGGCCTCATGTCCTGTTTTATTGCCCCAACTATACTGCAGGTTTCCTAAAACAAATCCAAGTAACAGAACTAATTGAGCTAAAGAACAATGATAAATCCCAATCCCATCAAGGTAAGCTGGAGCATCCCCTGTGGGAAATGCTTGGGACTGAAGAGTTTCAGATTTCAGAGGGTTTTTTTTTTTTAATATTTGTATAAAATTTACTGGTTGAACATCTCCGCTTTGAAAATTTGAGAACGGAAATGCTCCAAAATCTAAACCTTATTGAGCACTGATGTGATACTCAAGACATTTCATATTTTGGAGCTGTTCAGATTTTGGATGAAAGCTGCTCAACTTGTATTACCATATTTCAGTAAATCTGAGGCTCATTATAGGACACATCTGACTTCTGAGAAGTTAGCATGTGGGAAAAAAAAAAACATGTCTTCGATGAAATATGGTGCTATTTCTATCCTGCCGAGCACAATAAGTGAGTTTAAATGCTTTTCCCAGCCCTCTGGCTGTCTTGCTGTGCCTTGAACACACCAGGCTGGCTTGGCCTCCCTCTTCTGGCTTTCCTGTCCCCTATTCTGAAATGCTTTTCCAGCACGGTCTGGTCCCTCATTTTCTTCAGTGATCCTCGATTAATCACATGTTACCTCTGCAGGCCTGTAATCTCAGCATTCTGCAAGGTTGAGGCAGGAGAATCACAAGTTCAAGCCCAGCCCCCGGGTAACTGAGAGGCTTAGTGAGACCCTGTCTCAAAATACAAAACAAGAAAAGAGTTGGGGATGCAACTCAATGCCAAGGCCCTCAGTTTAAAAAGAAAAAAGTTACCTTCTTATGAAGGCCTCTCTTTACCTGATTTAGAAATGCAAGGCCTCCTTCCATTCTTTAAAACTGATTTTTTTTCTCCATAGCATTTATCACCGGCTGATATTCTATTAGTTACAGAGATTTTGTTTAGGGCTGTTGTCCCTGTGTTGGGAACAGGACTTGCCACATAACAGGTAGCATTGTTGGATTAGTGAATACTGTTGGGTGATAGAACTTGAGCTTCACCAGTTCAGGGGTGCATGGTTTTCCTCCCTTGTATACCTAGTGCTTTGTGTAGCTGGCAAACAGTAGGTGCTCAAGAAATGCTTACGGACTGAAGCATATAGGAAGCACCTCGGAACTTGGTAGCTTTCCTAAGGTCATCCAGCCTGGCAAGGGCGACAGCAGGAGGGCAGTTCTGGTGACTGTCATCACCTGTCTCCTTGGGTGGTGGCTGTCCAGCTCTCCTGTCTTGGGGGAGGAACTCTTCTGCGGAGACATCTCCCTGTCTCCCCAGTCCCCAGCGTGTTGCTTTGCACGTGCGGTGGCTTAACACAAATTTAGAATGTGTTTGAACCCAGCGTTTTCCTGTCGCAGGTCCTCAGGGGTACAAGGGGCATGCAGGTGTTCGTGGGCCCCTCCGACAGGGGCACCCAGAGCACAGAGCGCTCCCGCATGCCCACCAAGAGCGGTTCCAAAAGCCAGGCTGAAGAGCGTTCCGGCCCTGGCCGCCTCAGCGCGCTGACCACGGCCCTGCACACCCCGCTTCCCCGGTCAGACGACCTCTCCCGCCGACCTTCCCTGCCCTAGGGGAGGGGCTGGCCGCGAAACGAAGCGCGGGAGGCCCCAGGGCAGACCTCCGTGGTGCGGGAGCGGCCGCCCGCTCGGGGTCCCTGCTGGGCGCGGGGCTCGGCGGGCGCGCGGGAGCGGGGGGCGCGCGGTGGCTCCGGCGGCGGGGATGCGCGCGCGCGCCGGCCTCGCCTCCCTCGCCCGCTCCGGTGCTACGTGCTTTCTTTGTCAATGAGGCGCCGCTCCGAGCTGCAGTAGCCTTCGCGGCCCGGGAGCCGAGCCGGAGCTGGTGCCCGAGCCCCGCGCGTGAGCAGCGAGCGACGAGCGACAGGGGCCAGGGCGGGCCGGAGAGGCAGCGCCGCGGCGGAGCGAGCGGCCCGAGCGCGCCCCGCCGCCGCCGGCCCCGGCTCCGGAGCAGGGAGGGGGCCCGGGCGGCGCCCGTCCCACCTCGCCGCCCCGGGGCGCGCCGCGCGCGGCCGAAGGCACCGTGGGAAGCCCGGCCCGCGGCTGCATGCGGCCCCGGGCCCTGCGCGGGTGAAGCCGCGGCTCCCCGGAGCCCGCGGGGCCGAGGCGGGACGAGCGCGGGGCCATGGCCGGAGATGCCCAGTGAGGACCCGGGCGTCCAGGGCTGGGCTCCCCGGCGTGGAGCGGAGCGAAGCCGCGGCCTGGATGTGTGAAAGGTCCCCATGGCTCTGCAGGAGGCGAAGCCCCAGGGCCCGAGGGAGGCTGGGCCGGCGGCGCGGGGGCTCGGCCGGGCCGGAGAGGGAGCCGCGCGCTGCCCGGGCGTGAGGAGCCCCGGGGCCCGCGCACCCCAGGAGGCGCCGCCGCCGCTGCCGTCGCTGCTGCTGGGACTCGTGCTGCTGGTGGCCCTCCCCGAGCACGGCCGGGCCGACCCGGGTAAGCACTCGGTTCTGGAGCAGCGGGGCTGCCCGGCGGGGTCAGCCCCTGCCCGGGTGGCGGAGGATGGAGAGGCGCTGGCGGCCCGGCTCTGGGATTTTCTCCGCCCTTTGCTGCTGCAACAGCAGCCGAACTGTCAGAAATCTGTCTCCCGGGAAGGCTCCGCTGGGCGGGGAAGAAAAGAGAGGCTCCTTCTTGTCTTCTTTCTGGACAAGTTGCAGAGCCTTCCTAGTGGTCCCGCAGGCACGCTTTATTTAAAGACACGTTGTGTTTGGGACACCTGAGGAGGGATGTGCTTTAGTAGGACACATTTCCAGGGTGGACCTCCACTGTAATTCTGGGCTCCTTGTTAAGAGACTACTTTATCTTAACTACATGCCCTGACTGTGAGTTTTAAGCAATTTACATGCCAGCTTCCCGAACAGCTTTCCCTTCCCTGGGCTTCCTTTGGACCTTGTCTGGATAGCAGATCCTTTTTCTTTTGGGATGGAGGTACCTAAAATAATCAATTGCGTCTGGCAAAGGTATTCAGGCTGCGGCCAAGTGTATAATCTGGTGTTTGCAGGAGACTATTTTAAAAATAATAATAAAAAAAGCCCCATACTTGGCTCTTAGACTTAATTCTAAAGAAACAGATTTCTGTAATTCTTTGGACAATTTTGCAAAATCTGTTGTAACTACTTGGGTGGAATTATTCTGTTCAAGTGCTTCAAAACTTTTGCTGTGCGGTCAGCAATTGTCTTTGAGATAAGACTGATGACCGTGACACTTGGAAAGGGCTGGGTTTTGTGCTTGTGATGAAACCAACCAAACCATGGGGACCTTTCTCTGGACTCAGTATATTAATTTTATCAAGAGTGTAAATCTCATCTCAGGCAATTTGTTTCTGTAGTTTTACGGGTTTCAGTAAGGACCTCTTTCCCAGCACACCCTTTTCCCAAATTGGATTAAAATTCCTAATTATGAACAAGCTCACATCGTGTTTTAGTTAAGACGGTTTTAGGTTAAAAATATCTCTGGTCTTCAACAGTTTCATTCAAATCCCATTTTCCTTTGATTCATTTAAAGGGTCAGAGACCTAAAGTGTCTGCGTGTCAAGGATTTTCTATTGTGATAGTAGATGTTACTAAATTAAGTAGTCAAACTGCTGAAGAATTTTAGCCCCAATTTTTGTCCCTGTAGCAGTTTTCAATGATGTGGATTTAGCACGATGGTTCAGACAGTTCCTAAGACACAGGTACATACCTTAGTATCTGTTGGTTCAGACACACAGAGTTTTTGTCTAAAATGGATCAGATCCTTGATAGTTTGCTAGGTTGTTGATGAGATATTCGCTTTTGGGTGTTGTTCATTTGCATGCAGGTCCTAAAATCTCTTCCACCGTCTGTAATACATGAAATCTGGCTTTCATGGATGGGTTCCTGTTCGGCCTGAAGTCAGATGATTTCCTTGGATTGGTTTTGAATTTCTGATCTACCTTTCCAACCTTTGTATGCCAACGCTTCTGAACCTCTGTGACTTCGCTTGACTTCTGATCTATATCTTTTGGTTTGGGCCCTGCTGTCCATTTGCTTCAAGTGTAGCAGGCACAAGAACACAGGCCTTGGAAAGTGGCTTTGACTAAAATGATGCTGGGAAAAGTCACTAAAAGTGGCCATTGCTCCCCAAAGCCCTTCGTCTTTTCCCTTCTCACTGGGGAAACTTCTTGCCTTCTCTGTGCTAAATTTTGGGTGTCCTTCCTGCCATCACTGTTGACGATCCGTTTTCTGTGGTCCAGCCACCTGTGGATCCACCATCTGCCTCCAAAGTCTGTAGATTTTTATGGATTTGCTGCTATGTCCATTTTATGATGAGTTTCTCGATAGCAGAGGTAAACCCCGGTCTCCCTGCCCTGTCTCCCCTCTGCTGTCGTTTGTTCTCTCAGGGTGGGAGGGTCCTGGGCCTTACAAAAGGAATCCCAAGAGGTTTGAGCCGGGGGAGTCAGTGTCATCAAGAGGGAAGCAGGTGGGCAGTGAGTGACACATGCTGGGAACCTTTGACTTTCAACAACTAGCCTCATCTGGAAGCTTTCCTGAGCGTCAGCTGCAGTCCAGCACTGTCCCTCACTGCAGAGGGCGTGGGGTGCTGAGTTGCACGAGAAGCCAAACCTGTGACCGTTGAGGCCCCACTGAAAGTGTTAGTTTGTCTGCTCGTGTCGTTGGCGTCATCGCTGCTCCTTGTTTCTTAAGCAAAGCTAAGCCAGACACTGGCCTTTGTCAAAAAACAGGCAAAATTAGTTGTTTCTAGAAAGTACTGTCACAGTTGCTCAGCATCTTGGAATCTTGGGGTACAGAAGCCCGGTGGGGCATAATGGAGTACATCTGTCATCCCAGCACTTGGGAGGCTGAGGCAGGAGATTCACTGCAAGTTTGAGGCCAGCCTGGGTTACATAGGGACTTCAAGGCCAGCCTGAGCCACAAAGCAAAACCTGGTCTCAATCAAACAAACAAACAAACAAACCAAACAACTCAGAATCCAAGGGAAGAAAGTGTTCAAGGGGGAAGGCATGGTAAATTTCCCAAACACAGAGGGTGGGGTTAGGTGGGGATTAGCAGCAGTGGAGATTGGGTTTGCACATGGGGGTGATTGGTGGCCCTGAGAGCAGTGGGTGCAAGAGAGAAAGGAGGAAGCAAAATGGAGATAACAGCGGGGAAAACTATAATTAGATTAATAGGGCAGGTGGGTCAAAGGAAGGTCAAGATAATTACGTGTGTCTGAACTTTCTCATTTTAACCTTAAAGATGTACGACCAGAAACATTGATTTGGTGCTTCCCCTCAAATACAGATGGCGCAAACAAATATATTTGGACTTATATTAATCTACAGCACTTCAGAGATACTTTGCAAGTGTCCCAGACCTTGCGTCCCCTCCCGTCCTTGCTCCCACAAAGCAAAGATCATTTTGGGAACAGTAGCCCTGTCGTTTTAATAGTGACACCAAAGAGAAGTCAGATGTCCCCTCCCTGCCCCACCTCCCTTCCCAAAGTGAGCATCACCATGGCAGCTTTGAGATCCTGCCGTCCTGATGATGACCACGGAATCTCTCCCAGGTTACCTACATCTTAAATTACTGCGCGATCCGAGAATGTGCCCAGTAGACGTGCATGCTTCCCTTTCGTTTTTGTTAACCTTCAAGCCCTTATTGTGGTTTTCTTTATTTTTCCTTTTTTTTTTTAAACAAACAACAACTCCACTCTTCTCTAGACAAATATGAATAGCTGGAACGACCCTAAAACATTCTCCTTGCTTGACAACATATGTGAGGGGATTTCTAAGCACACAGAGGGACACATTATTCTAGGTGATGGGATGCCTGCCATGGCCGGTGGCTCTCTTTGAGATAGTCAGGACCAAAGGAGCAGTCACTCAGCAGTCTGCGTATTGTACGTATCAGCTGTGGCTGCAGGAAGGTGGCAAATAAGTCACATGGACTTGGCAGGATTCACTAAGCACCTAGTGTTGTCCAGGCTCGCAGTGGAGAACAAGCTCTGGGCAGGCTGTCAGGGGCAGGGGGCAGCTTAGCAAAGCACTGTACCGCCATGAATTAGGTCCATTAGGGGATGTGGCGAGGCGGCCACCAGTTGGTGCAGCCTACAGGGATTTAGAGCTCAGAGGGCCATAGTTCTGATTCCTCAAGAAAACTCACTCTCTGTCTAGAATCTCCTTGTTTTCAAAGGTCACCAGCTGATTCCAAGTTTTGAAATGTCATGCTGTACAAAGAGAACACACCCATGAGCTACCACTGTTGTTTGCTTTTTTAAAAAAATTAAATTTGGTAAAGTGTAATTTACATACAATTAAATTCACCTTTTTTAGAAATACTGAATGATGAGTTTGTACAGAAGTGTACCTCATGGATGCCACACTGCAGTCCAGATGTGGAAGATTTCTGTCACCCTAAAAGTTTCCTCCTATTCCTCTCTCCTCTGCTGTCAGGCCTTCCCACCCACACACCCAGTTTCTGGCAGCCACCCATCTTTTCTCTGTCCCTGCACTTTTGTCTTTTCCAGGTTCTATATAAATGGAATCACACAACATGTAACTTAATATGTTTAGCTTTTTTCACTTAACATCCTACTCTTGAGGATCCTCCACATTGTTGTCTGAATCATAATTCTGTCCTTTTAATGGCAGACTAATATTCAGCGGCACCACGGCTTGTTTACCCATTCACCAGTTGCTGGATATTTGGGTTGTTTCCAGGTTGGGGCAGAAAAGTCTTCGTGTGGGCAGTTTCCTTCCCCTTGGGCAAAGAAGACCGGGATTGTTGGATGCTATTTTAGGTCTGTGTTTAACCTCATAAGAAACTGCCAAACTCTTCTCCAAAGCAGCCATACAATCTTACAACTCTGTGAGCAACATGCAAGAGTTTTAGCTGCTCTTCTGTATCATCGCTGGTACTTGGCATCATCAGCTGTTTTTTCTCCTTTTAATTGAAATTTCAGCCCTTTTAATAGTTGCTAAGTAATATCTCGTTATGGTTTTAGTTTGCGTTTTTTCTAATTACAATGTTGTTTTTGCATATCTTTTCATGCTCTTCCTGCTGTATCTCTTTGAAGTGTCTCTTAATCTCTTTTGCCACTTAAAAAATTCAGTTGTTTCATTATTGTTTTGAGCTCTTTATTCCTTCTGAATATAAGTCCTTTATCAGATATGTGTTTTGAAAATACTTTCTCCCGGCTTATGGTTTTTCTTTTTTATTTTATTTTTTAAAATTTTATTTTCTTTATTTATTTTTGGTGGTACCGGGGATCAAACTCGGGACCTTGCGCTTGCCAGGCAAGTGCTTATTCCACTGAGCTATATCCCCAGCCCCTTATTTTTTATTTTATTAATTTTTTTTCAAAGAACCAAAGCTTTATATTTTGATTGCCTTCACCTTATCCACTTTTTAATTTAAGGTGTGTGTGTGTGTGTGTGTGTGTGTGTATGTGTGTATTCTAGCATAGAAGTCTCTGCCTAACCCAAGGTCACAAACATCTATGATTTCTTCTGGAGGTTTTATATTTTCACTTTTCAGTCTATGATCCATTTCACGTTATTTCTATATATTGTGAAACGTAGGAATCAAGGTTGATTTTTTTCACAACCTTGCTCAATTGTTCTAGCACCATGTACTCGAAAGATTGTGCTTGCTCCGTTGCTGTGCCATGCACTGCATGTGTTGGATTTATTTCTGGACTCTCTACTGTCCTATCCATCTGTACTTCCCTCCTCATGCCGGGACAACACTGTCTTGCTTTCTTTAGCCCTGCATCTTTTAACCTCAGTACTATTGACATTTTGAGCGTGGTAATTCTTTGTTATGGGGCCTATTTTGTGTGTTGTAGGATAGTTAGCAGTATTTCTTACCTGTGCCTAAGGTGCCAATAACTGCCTTCTTCCCTAGTTGTGACAACTAAAAATGTTTTGAGACCTTGCTCAATGGCCCCAGGGAAGTAAAATCATCCCCACTTGGGTTCCATTGAATTAGTTTTTAGAGCGTCTTTGTTATGGTTTGTGTCTGCATGTGCCCACAAATCCTCACGCAGTCATGGGGCGGGCTTCTAGATATTTGATTGATCCATGGTCCGATGCTGGGATTATGGGTGCGAGTGCTACACCTGCCCTGGGGCAGACAGTTCGCATACAGTGTAAGGGCGAAAAAGAGGCCACTGGCCACCACTCCTCTCCTTGTTGCTCTTGTTGCTTTTGCTGTCTTCCGCGCCTTGAATAGTTGCCCTCTGCCATGTGCCTCTCTGCATTGGAGCCAGCTGAATATGGACTGAAACTTCCACAAACAGTGAGCTGAATAAACCTTTCTTTCCTTAACTTTGGCATCAGGTATTTTGTCCCAGCAATGAGAGAAAAGTAACTAGGACAGTCTTCAAATCAGGTAATGTGAATATTCTTTTTTAAAAAGAAATTTGACTATCCTAGATCTTATGCTTTTCCATATAGATTTCAGTATCTTCGTGTTAATTCACTAAAAAATTCCTGAATTTTTTAATCTAAATTTTATTTACTATAGATCAATTAAAGATTGAATCTTAACAGTATTAAATTTTTGGGTTCATGACATGATGTCTGTCTTTAGATATGCTTTCTTTTCTTTTATTAATGTTTTATAGTTTTCAGCATATGAATTTGTACATGTGTATTTCATGTTTTTAAGCTTTTGGCAAACAGTATTTAATTTCTTCTTAGTATACAGGAAAGTGATTTTAAAATACTAGCCTTGAATCCTGCACTCCTTCTAAACTCACTTTAGTTCTAGGAGCTTTTTGTAAGATTTTGAGTTTTGTTTCTAAATAAAAAAATCTGTGATTAAAGACAATTTTATTTATTTATTTTAAATCTGTATGCTTTTTATTTTTCTTGTGTTATTGCACTGGTTAGGATTTCTAATATATTATTGAATAGGAATAAAGACAGTGCACATCCTTGCTTTGATCCCAATCTTGGGAGAAAACATTTAGCCTTTCACTATTAAATATGAGTTAGTGATAGTTTATTTATTTTGGTTTTTGAGACAAGGTCTCACTTTGTAGTTCAGGCTGGCTCTGAACTCTCTATGTGGTCCAGGCTGGCTTTGAACTCATGGCTCTCCTCCTGCCTCAGCCTCCTGCATGCTGGAATTATAGGCATGTGCCACCATGCCTGGCTTTTGTTTTTGTTTTGTAGAGGCCCTTTTATCATTTTGAAGAAGCTCCCTCCTATCCCTGGTTTACTTGAATCTTGATTGGTATTGAATTTTGCCAAATGTTTTCTCTATTTATTGAGATTATCACAAATTTTTTCCTCTTTAGTCTGTAAAAAGACAACTTAGTTGACTTCAGAATATTGAGTTAACCTGGGTTCCTGGGATAAACTCCAGTTTAGTTATAATGTATATTCTAGCTGGTCCTGATTTCCTAATACTTTTGTTAGCAATTTTTCAAGTTTTGCATTCATGGGACTGTTGGTTTACAGCCTTGTTTTGCTGAAAAACTTGATGTGGCTTTAATATAAGGATGACAGTGGTCTACAAAACAATAGGGAAGTACTTCCCCTTGTGTTTTATGGAAGTGTGTGTTAGGATTGGTGTTACTTCTCCTGTAAAGTCTGGCCCTACAGATGAGATTGACGATCCCTCGAGGGTTTCTTTAGTTAAAGGAAAACATATCAGACACCTGTGGTAGATTTCCTCATTCTCGGGACTACCGTGGGCCCTGCAGAGGTCTGGTTCAAAATCTAAGGAGAGAAGTTAGGGTGAGGGGAAAGTGGGTGGGAGGCAGAGGTAGCCCTTGGCTGTTACTCCTCAGTCACTTGTCAGAGCTGCAGGTTCTTCACTGTAAAGGGGAGTCTCTGGAACCTCCTGTGTTCCCTCACCCCCTGGGCTGTGTTTCTGAGCCCCACGCAGCTGCCTTGGTGGGGTCATCCGTGTGGTCTCACCCCTGCTACCCTGGCAGCAAAATCGGGATCCTCATACTAAAAAGGGAAGCATTGTCCCATAGTTTGCTGTTATGATTCCAGTATGAAGCCCAGATAAATATTGGCTTAATTTCAATCCTTCCTGGCTTTTAAAAAATTATAAAAGCAGCATATGCTTTATTAAATTCACACAATACACAAGTCTATGCAGGAAAATGCAGAAAGCCCTGCTGGCTCCATGGCTGTTCCCTAGTGTCATGCTGCCAAGCAAGTGTGTTGGGTCCTCCAGACCTCTTTGAATACAAATGTTTCTATCCACACACATAGCATCACTTACTACTACACAGCAGGTGTAATATCCAGCACCTTGCTTTCTTTACTTCATGCTGCCTTCTGGTATTCTCTTCGTGCTAGCTAAATTTTATCGTACAAGAATTTGAACTTGTCATGAAAACATGGAAACACCTTTAACTATGGAAGGAAACAGCTTTAAGACTACCATAAAAGTCAAACTTAGTGTTGAGCCAGGAGTGGTGGGGCACGCTTATAATCACTATGCTCAGGATGCTGAGGCAGGAGGATCACTGAGAGTTCGAAGCCAGTCTGGAATACACAGAGAGACCACCCCCACCCATCTCAAAAAAAAAAAAAAGAGAGATTCAAACTTAGAGTTAAAACATATCCCTAGACTGTTCCATCCATTTTCCCTACTCTGGGGCTTCCTTCAGGAGGTACTCCCACAGATATTTAAGGATAACTGTGAATATTTTTATTTGTTTAGCTTTTTTTGTATCAGGAATCGAACTCGGGACTTACACTTGCCAAACAGGCACTTGTGCCACTGAGCTACATCCCCAGCCTAACTGTGGATACTTTTAACCACCACCCAATGTGGGATGAGCACTGTGCTTGAGCCAACTACTATAGATGTAGATCGTGCCACGGAGCTGCCCTTGGCAGAGCACAAGGTCACTGCCACACCTGCCTTCCGTCCACTCAAGCGTGGCTTTGTTAGTGTGTCCTAACCACGACAGTGGAAGTTGATTCAGATTTTTATGTTCAATCTATTCTTAGCTTAAAAGAAAACCTTCAGATCTTAGAAACACAAAATAGCTTTGGTATTTATGTGGTGCCAGTAAACCTGGTACTTCTTCAACAAGGTCGGTAGAAAAGCCTAGAATATTTCTAACTTCACTCTTTCCATGTGAAATATGGAATTAAGTGCCTGGAATGCAAGTAGGACTCCCAGACCTACACCTTTTACCTCTGTTCCTAGAAATGAATGCTGTGCCTCTGTCACTTGTCTTTTTATTTACCAAATGTCAACAGCAAGCCCAGGCGGGCTGAAGGAAAATGGAAAGTCTGGGAAGAAAAGGTGTTGAAATGGGTAGTGCTGCTTCTAAATCCTCCTTGAAAAGAGAGGAGCAAACATAATCTCTAAACCCACACAATTCATTATCAAATAGTGAGTCTTTGTCTGGAAAAGAATAGGAGGGTCTGGATTAGGAGCATTATTTTGAATGTAATTAAGCCAGATGAAAGTGTATTAAAAAATTAGCACCACAGAGCCATCTTTGGCAGTTTCCTGTTGACTAATAAAAACTGGAGGTGAGCCCCTGAGCTAAGTGGTGAGTCCTATAGACACTGAATCTCTTTTTTTTGGCTCCCCCAGATGGGATGGGGAACATTTCTTGTTGCTGGTCTGGCAATAAAAATAAAATTTTAGACAAGTGTTTCTTCTGGCTAATGTAATATATTTACAGTCTCATACAGGGATAACAGTCCCAGAGTTTGGGTGTTACAGGTCATAGTTGTTGATGTTTTTGGTCTCTTTTCCTATTTGAAAGTTACACCAAACCAAAGAGGGAGAAGTGATTGGATAAAGGTTGCATAATGGTCCTGGGATTTTTTTTTTTCTGTTATTTTTTAATTCAGGAACAAATAGCCTAGCTACACAAACTAGCTCAAGTATGGGCCTCTGAGCTACCAGGGACTCTCGTGTGACATTCAGAACAGGAATGAAGTATAACTGGGCCATGTGGGTGTTACAGCTAATTGATAGAAACAATGATTAACACTTTTAAGTGGTTATTATTTATATTAGCTCATTTGAGTCTCATGAGCTTATAAAATAGGCTCTGTTGTTAATCCCTCTGCTTCAGATGAGGAAGCAGAAGCGCGGACTGACTTGAGAGTAACTCCTCTGGTGTGACAAAGCTAAGCCCCCGAGGTGGAACTTGGACCGGGGCACTTTGATTCCACATTTGCCATTCTGCTTCTTTGTACCACCTTCTTGGACAGTCGGAGACTGAGGCCATTGGCACTGTGTGTCATGGGCCTAGCATACCTTCCCATTTCTGTAACCATCCTATCTCTTCCTGCAGACAAGCTTCCTCTAATTCCTGTCACTTCATGGTTCCCCTGTAACTAAGCCTCGCGTGGGGCTTTCACTTACTGCAGTATCACTGTAGCCAGAGACGCGCCACCTCATCACTGTCCTGGTTCCACATTCTTGGGACAGTCAGTCTGGCCAGTGCAATTAGGAATCTACCCCTTATCTGAGAAGGAGCACATCGTTTTAAAGTGGCTTCTTAGCCTGACCCCTTCTTCAGTGAAGGATCAGCTTTAAATAAGATGTTTCGTGTGTGCTGGACAAACTTCCTAAAATTTGTCTCTTCCCTCATAGCAATAAAAAACAGACTCACGTGTTGGTAAGCTTTTCTTAATGAAGGCAATGGTAAATGGCTGGGTTTATGGCCATCAGCTAGTTCATGGCTGGTTTTAAGGCACCGAGGGAGTTGGGGACTGATACACCCTTTGGGCTGAGCACTGATATGACCGGGCCTGCTCAGCTCTGGGCTCATTCTTGGCTGGGCCGGATGCAGGGCATCTGGACATGCACCATGTTGCCATGGAGTGCAAAGTCTAGGCTTAACAGACCACTCAACTAGGGGGGCTTGTCGTTGTCAGAGGAAATAAGGTCTGCAGGGAGCAAGGTTGGAAGCTTGGAGCATGCAGTCCCAAACATGCCATCCAGTAGGCACACAGACATGCTTCTTAAAAATTGCGATTTCCTGTGACTGTAATGTTTCACTTGTGACATCTAATTAACCCTTTCCCGGACTGTAAGACGCCAGACCTGAGTTTTAGGGACTGGCGTTGGTTTTGTTTTCTGGCTGTGAAAGGTATCATTACTCCCCGCCCTGTATGGCAGCCTCCCGTCCTCATCAGGTGTTGCCATGAGCAGGCTCCTTTCTTCTGCCTTGCAAACCAGATGTGCGACAGCCACGTGGTGGCCTCCTAGATGCCTTTCAGTTGAACACACACTATTAGTCTCAATTGGAGGCTTTTATTTATGATCAGGGGGCCATCTCTCAGTTCATGTAATTACGCTCAAAGCCAAGACAGCCTCGAGACTACCCCCTCTGCCAGTGTGCCAGACGTCTTCGCAGATCTCAAGGCCTGTCTGGTTGGCTCTTTTCCCTGGCACATCTGGGAAGGAAACTGGGAGCCTTGGCTTCTGTGTGCTATTTACAATTCCATCTGTGCTCCACATCTTTCCTCCTGATGTGACCGTGTCGCTAACCGTGGCTGGCTCTCCCGGTGGGAGAGTTAGCCCCTGGACGACCAAGTAAACCAGTGCCACAGTGTGGCTCTGTCCCTCCCCTTAGACATGGAACTCCAGCTGTCCTACGGATGGAAGGTCAGTGTCCTTATCCATTAAAAATAGCACAATTAATTTATCCTTTTAATTTCCCTGGGGATATAGCAAGAGAAAATACGTTTTAGAAGATTCTTCTTTTATGGTTTAGTGAAGATTTGGCCTAGTTTGTGGATATGTTGACTTCTGACTAAGAGGACTACCATTTATACAAACGCTTCTATTGTGTTAGTCACTGGATCAAGGACTTTTATCTTGTTTAATCCCCATGGCAACACCGTTCGATAGTCCTTGTCCATTTTTCTTGGAGGAAGCTAAGATTGAGAGGACTTTTAAGAACCCTGCTTGCCTCAGGGTGCATTGTTGTTAAGAGATGGAGTTCGGACATGAAAGTAGATCTGACTACAAAATAAATATATTTGCAACTATACCATACTGCCCCACCCTCCGCATTTCCTCTGATTTTCCAAACATCTAGGAGAGTTGGAAGAATGGTGCAGTGACACTCGTAGGCTTGCTGTCTAGATGGTGCAATTAGTATTTTATTGTATTTGCTTTATCGTAGGTCTGTCGGTCCCTCTAGTCATCTGTCAAGGGCTGGGGATATAGCTCAGTGGAATAAGCGCCTGCCTGGCAAGCGCAGGGTTCTGAGTTCAATCCCCAGTACTGCCAAAAAAAAAAAAAAAAAGAGTGCTAGTCATCTGTCAAGTCATCTTATTTTTCAGTGTGTTAAAAGTAAGTTGCAGGCATCAGTACTCTTCAGCGCCTGTTTATGGATTTTTTTGGGGGGGATACATTTTACGTACAATGAAAGATGGAGATCTTAAGCGTACCTTCCTGAGCTCTGACAGATGTATACCCCATGTAGCCCACATCCCTGTAAGATACAGCGCAGGACCGTCACCCCAGGAAGAAAGTTCCCTTGTACCCTCTGCAGATATTCTGCTCTCTATTCCCAGTCCCTGTGTGCCCCCACATCTGTTAATTTGTTTCACCGTGGCTTAGTTTTTATAACTGTGCTGTTTTTTTTTGTTTGTTTGTTTTTCTTCTAAACTGCTAGTTTTCTTTGTGCTGCAGCAGAAGATAAAAATGAATGTTCATCCCATGGCACAATAGAAGTTATGACTCCAAGTCAGTTTCCATACACTCGTGCTGTCCCATGCTGTCTTCATAACAAAGTCTGTTGTTTCCAAATGGATTTTCCTTAGAGGCATTAATAGGGAATTAACAGGCATTAATATTACTGAGCAGCAGGTGTATGGCAGGCCGTGGGCTCCCCGCTTCGTAGAGCTCATCTCTGCTGGTGACATGGTCAGCTGCTCCTAGGCATGAGTCCTCACTGGCTGGCAGAGCCAGGTATTATGAAGGGGAAACGTAGGGCGCTGGGGGTGCTGGAGGAAGGGCCTCGCCTCGATGAGTGAGGTGGAGGAGGACTTGGGAAGACGTCCTGAGGAAGTGACATTTGCACCGACATCGGAAGGATGACTAGGAGATAGCCCGGCGGTGGCGGGGACTTGGGGCAAAGAGAGAAGTAGGTACTGCCCTCTGTGGTGGGAGGGGGCGCAGTTCATTCCTGAGCGAGAGAGGCTAGTGGCTTTCAAACTAGCCTCACCCTCCAACCAGAGGGTTTGATAAAGCAGATCTGCCAGGTGTGCTGGCGCTTTTCTATAATCGCAGCGCTCGGGAGCTGAGGCAGGAGGAATGCTGTGAGTTCAAGGACAGCCTGGGCTACATATTTCAAGGCCAGTCTGAGCTACATGGTAAGAGACCTTGCCTCAAAAACACCAAAGAAAATTATAAAACAGATCTGCCCAACCCTTCAGTGCCCCCACCTCAGTAACTTAGTTTAATTCCATTGCTTAACAATCCAGGTTTTTTATGAATGAACTACTCCTAACTCCTAACTGCCACGACAGCCAGACCTGCAGTCACCCATATGGCACTTTTATGCCCCTTACATTTTGTATTCATCACCTTTCCCATCCCATACCTGACATCTTCAATTTGAGAGTCCCCCCACCTACCTTACTGGGGATTTAACCCAGGGCCCTTGCATTGAGCTACACCCCAAGCCCTCTTTTATTTGTTAAGACAGGGTCTTGCTAAGTCTCTAAGTAGTCAGGCAGGGCTCAAACTTGCAGTCCTCCTGCCTCAGCCTCCTAGAGTACTGGGATTACAGGTCTGTGCCTCTAGGACTGGTTTAAAGGAGAGTTTAATTTGGTTCACAGTTTTGTGGGATTCAGTTCATGGTCCATAGGCAACAAGCAACAGACACATCACAGTGGGAGGGTGTGACAGAGCCATGATGCTCAGTGCCAGGAAGTACAACAGAGGAAGAGCGCCAGGAAGGAAGGGATTATAGCACCAGGCATAGGACCCAAGGCCGCACCTCCAGGACCCAGCCAGATACATCCAGAAGTGTACTTTACTAGTCCCCTAGGTGGCTCCTGTTGACACCACACATGGCTCTTTCTGCCAGGGAAGCTCTTCCCAGTTCTGCCTGCCTACTGCACATCTGCACTTCCTTGAAGTCTCAGCTCAGGTGCTCCCTCCTCCAGGCAGCCTTCCCTGGCACCCACTCTGCCCTCCACCATCACCATTAGATGTCACGGATCTGCTTCACCCTCTGTACCATCCTTGAAGGCCTACTGGGCCATCTCCTCTCTCAGACTATGCATTCCTCAGAGCAGCAGTTCTCAAGAGGCCTTCTAGGTACCCTAAGGGGACTGGAAACCCTTTCACAGCTGTGATCAGTGTATAAAAGCTGTTTTCATGACAGTTGGGGAGTCACACTACTATAGCCATGCTTATTAAAACAAACAGTCAAGTGGCCAGTGAGACAACTTGGCTCTGAGCACGAGGGAGGAGCATACCATAAAGTTGAGCTAGCACTGAGGAATAACTGAGATGCCACCTCCTGAGCATGCCAGGCTGTGCCCAGGAGCAAGGGCTGGAATCAGCGCCCTGGAACTGTCTGAAGGTGGGGTCACTGTGGAGTCATTTTAAATTCTAGGTTATGAGAGTGGTCAGACAACTGCAAAGATGTGGCAGCCACTTGGTGGAAGGCTGAGGTCATGTCTTACTTGTCTTAGCCAGAGTCTTGCACATACAAGGTAGATCTAAGGTAACTGTAGGGCCATAAAGGAAGGAATTGAGGCTCCTGGTATGCCCTCACTATACCTGTAAAATCTTGTATTATTCCCAGATTTGAAGTATTTCTTGACCATTCTGCCGACCTATATAGCATGGTAGTAGTGGTGGAATTGAGTGCAGAGATCATGAACAGGTGGACTGGTTTCAGCCCATGGGTATGCTATCAAAATGTAAACACTGGTCTAACAAAATGAAAAATGTTTTTTGTACTTGTTTTGTGGTGCCAAGGGATCGAACCCAGGGCCTCACACATGCTAGGCATGAGCTTTACCATAATCATTTCAAAATCAAAAACTTTTTCATCAAAGACCAAGAATTCCAGGTTTGGCAGATCGACTGCCCTGGTCCCTGTGCTTCATGCAGCAGTTGCCTGGAGCAGAACAGTGGTGCCTGCTTGAGACAGGGCACCTGTCACAGCCCCCATTGTTCCCCTGCTACCATGGGTCTGCAGTGGTCACAAACCAGCCCTCAAATCTACGATGGCTCTGAATCATAGAATTGTATTTCTCCTCTAAAGGCTCAATAAAAATTCCTGATTGTAAACAGTGGTTCAGAGATCCAGAATTCTTCCACTTTGCGGCTTTTCTGGGGCTTCCCTGAGTGCAACCAGCAAGTGAAAAGCGAAGATAAAGGGGAACAGGTCTGAAAGGGATCCCCCTCATCTACTTCACATCTCACCAATCAGGGCTCAGCTGCTTGCCCACGCCCACCTGCAGAGAGGCCGGGAAATCTCATTGGAGAGTGCATCCAGGAAGAGGAGGAACACCATCTGACCCCACTCACTGATGTTATCTGCCTGGGCACTTAAGGCATTTGAGTTTGCCATCCCTGGTGTAACAGCCACAGGCCTTGGAGGAAAGGAAACCTAGGTTTAAATACCATACGTCACTTCCTGCAGGGTGGGGACTTAACCTGTTTCCTTCATTGCTGAATGCTCAGCCTAGATCAATGTCTGGTGCAAAGTAGGTGCTCAATACGTCTTTGTTGGTGATGTGAATGATTTCCCCCTTCTGGCCTTGGGCAATAATAAAAGTTAACAGTTACTTAGTCCTCATGGAACACTTAACTCTGTTAGTAGGCTGGATGCTAGTTTAGGAAAAAGTTGTTAAGGACTGGGGATGTAGCTCAGTGGCACAAGCACCTGCCTAGCAAGCACAAGGCCCTGAGTTTGATTCCTGGTAGATGTTAAAATGTGGACAGTGCTGGGAGCTGTTAGCAGAATTAGATTATTTGTATTTTTTCTTCTCTCACACATTGAGTGTTTTTCTCTTCCGCTGATACATTGATGAGAGAATGTAAATTATCTTCTTTGTAGCTGACTGCTGGGTGAAAAAAAACGGCTGTTTTTATCCTGTTGAAGTTTCAGCAGACACGTGGTTGCTACCCCCAAGCTAAGATTATTCTTCCTGTGTGCAACAGACTATGATTATGTATGCTGAACTCAGTGTGCTCCAAACCCATCATGGTTTGTTGTCTTTTGTTTGCCAAAAAAATGGTTAGTGTTACTCTTTAAAGTCGCCTGGAGTTCCCTTAGCAGGGCACAGCATGGAGGGCAGAGAGGCTGATAGATTTCCTGCAGTTTGAGTTCCTACTTAGGGTGCACTGGAAACACTTTTTTGTTGTTATTGTGACTCTGATTTACTTGGGAGCAGACAGGTTTCAAACTAAGCAGAAGGAATTGAGTACGTTTTTCTTCTTCCCCATGGGAGTATAATAAACACACTCCTTCACATCTTACTATCCTGGTGCTGCATCTTTGCTGGTTATTCTAAGACTAGATGCCTTGATCCCTGGTCAACAGCGATTTGATCGTGGCTCTGAGTCTGGGAAGCAGGAAGTACAGTTACCGTTGCAGGAAGTGTGTCATAATCTATGATAGCTCCCTTTGCTGAAATGGGGTGGCTGATGGGACAGCAGGTCTTGTCATTTCTTCCAGACTCACTTCAGGATGTTTTGGCAGAAAAATATCCATGAGGAGATGGAAAAATTCCTTAAAAAGGGAGATATATACATACATAACCCAAAGAAATAGATTATTGCTGGATGTGGTGGTGCATGCCTGTAATCTCAGCACTGGGGAGACTGAGGCAGGAGGATCACCACAATTTGAGGCCTGCCTGGCTACATGGTGAGACCCTATCTCAAAAAGAAAGAAGAAAGAAAAAGAATGAGATTATTAAGATATTTACAGAAATGGAAGCACTGTGAGAGGAAGGGGTTAATGTGGATTGTGCTGGGAAAATTTCCCATGAATTTGGTTGCTCTGGAGGAGAACTCTGAGTGGGGAATCGAATGGAGAAGTTTGACTTGTGTGGATTGTTCTAGTCATACTGGGTGACTTAGGCCCTGGGCAGGTGAATAAGAGTGAGTGAACGGGCCCATTTAGACTCACCCGCTGTGTTCCCGTTTGCTTCTACCCTTCTATCTGCAGCACTAACTTTCCTGATTTTTATTTTCTTTCAAAAATTTAAACTAATGAATTTAGGTTCGCTTTAGGCCTTCCTTGCTTTCCAAAATTTCATCATGATTTTTCAAAAAGTGAAGAACATTTTGTATTTGTAAAATTCATTGCAAGGCAACCTTTAAACAACCATGACGTTTGAAAAGAACAGAAATCACGCACAGGTTGCTTATCAGTTGTGCAAATTCTTCTCTGGTTTGAGCACTAACATTTTCAGTGCAGGAGCCAGGCTATTTAGTGGTAACGTTAGGGCTGGGTGAGGTGGTGCACCCCTATTATCCCACCGCTCTGGGAAACTGAGGAAGAAGACTCACTCAGTTTGAGGCCCGCTTGGGCATCTTAGCGACTCAGTGGGTTCTTGTCTCAAAAAGGAAAACATAAAATAAAAAAGGGACCAGATACGTAACTCACTGTGAAGGCTCTGGGTTCAATCCCCAGTACTATGAAAAATAAAATAGTAGCATCAGGGACCGGGCTGCAGTTTAGTGGTAGAATATATGGTGAGTGTGTATGAGGTCCTGGGTTTGATTCCTGGCACAGAAAGAAAGTAAAAGAAAGAAAGATCGATCTGACCCATATCCAGTATACATCAGTGTTACTGCTTCACACTGTTCATACCAGTGTAGTGAGCTAATATAGGACCTAGACGTTTAGGAATGTTTACAGCAATCCCTGTAGATGTTGGAGGGACATCTGGGAGTATGATCAGTGGATTTATCTCTTAGAGCAAGAATTAGACCAGCTCAGGTGCCATGAGCTAGAGAACCTCAAGTGTTAGGTGAGAGATTAGAAGTTTAAAAACAAAGAAGCAAAGTATTAGTCCTTCCCCATGGACTGAGCTCTACACGACTTGCTGTGATATTATCATTGATAGCCTATGTAGAAGGAGACTCGCCCATAATGCCAACAGCCTCACACAACCATTGATAGGCTTAGTGTCTCTCCTCTCATCCCTTCATCCTTTGCTCTTTTCTGTGCCCGTGCCTTTTGCAATGCCATTGGTAACCCCGATGCGTCATGATTTCTGAATCTTTAAAGATGGGTTTCTTGACACAGGTAAATTTTTTTGTTGTTTCATAGATAGCCTGGGTTAAAGATTTAGTTATGAACTGTGTCCTCTAGTTGTTACTTCCTTTAGGAATTTTCAGCTCCTTGGCTCCAATTTGTGTTCACAATGTCTTCAGATTTTTGGCTGGGGGGGGGATACTTCATTCTAAAACTTGCAGGCTTATTATCATGCCACCAAAGAAGAACCATTAATACATGGTGAACAATGGTTTAATTAATAAAGACTTAAAATGTCTACCTTTTCAGGATTTTATTCTCATGAATCTCAAGGATCATGTAGATAGAGGATTTTATCCTCTGTGAGTTTTCTCTCTTCAGGTAAGATGACCTTCTTGCAAATCACTAAGCCTACATGGTGGGTGAAGTCCCAGGAGGTGAGCTGGCCATCTGGTAACGTGGACATCTCCTGCTACAAACACGCATGTCCATGTAATGCTGTCCAGAGCTCCACAGTTCTGGAACCTCCTGGTTCTGCCCGCTGCCCACTGGCCATCGGTCCCCCTTGCCCTCCTGGCTTTATCTTGGCTCTGCATGCTGCCCCAGTGAGGCCTCTTTTGACCAACCTGAGCCCACTGTGGCCTTTTTTAATTTTTAAAAAATCCCCTTTCCCACACCTTGCAAACGGTTCCAGGTCGTACGCTCTCAGTGTTGTGAATTCTGAAGAAGGATGGAGGATGTGGCCTCGCTTTGGTCAAAATCTTACACCACGCCCCCCCAGCTTCTTCGTCGTAGCTCATCTACCTTGTGGGCGCAGGTTTTTGGCCCACAGTATTGTAAAGCTGGTCTTTCTGGGAAGGAGCTAACTCCACTCACGCTGATAGTAAACGAACGTGCGGTTCCTCACCAGTTAATTATCTCAAACCGTCTTTCAGAAGGATATTTAATCAGTTAGTATTCATTAATAGAGAAATAATTTCTAGGATAAGTATTGTTAGTTTCTGGCCTTCCTAGTGCAGCCTGTCTTAAAGGGTCAAGTGTACCTTGAGTCAAGTGTAAATCTGTAGAAATCAGCCAGTCAAATATTTACAGATCATGCATGATGTGCTAGGTAAGAACTGAGCTAGATAAGACTTCCAATATGGCACCAATCATGCTTTAAGGAATATATACAAAGACACGATTGCATGCAAATAGCTATTTGAACCTGAAGGTAAAGTATCCCGGCACAAAATACGTGGTGCCGAGAATACATGTTAAATGAATTCATCTTATTTTATTCCTCATGCTGTGAGCTGACAGATTCAGCATCCACTTTACTCTGGGTGACAGTAGAAATGAACTACTGGGGTCCCTAATGCTAAGGCTTGGCCTGAAATAGCGGCAGTGCTGAGTGTCTACAATCCAGGACCTGAAGGTCTTAGGATGGTGCTGGGGGTTCCTGGGAACTTCCGAGTTGTTTTTACCAGACCAGACCTTAGACAAACATACACAGCCTCATCTTTCAACGAGAAGTTGCTATTTAGCTTTGGAAAGATTTTCTTATCCACCACACACAGTGAAAATTGATATAAAATTATTTTCAGGCTATTTTTACTCAGATTGCCTTAGAACTGTAGAATATCTTTACCAAACACCTCCGTGACAGCTGAGTTACAGGCAAGGTAATAGTTTCCACTTACCCTGTCACTGCTCACTGTGTTCCTGACACTGCTGTGTGCCTGATGTGCTTAAGGTGGGATTTAATCTTCACAACCACTTTATAGAGTAAGAACTCCAATTACTCACAATTTACAGATGACAAGGCAGAGCTTATTTAGAAGGGTGAGATAGCTAAGCCAGGCCCCCACAGCATGAGGTTGGATTTGTCCCTCTGAAGTCAGACCTGGGCTCCGGCCCGTGGTTGTGATGGGTGCGCTCCGTGACTGTGTCTGTTACTCCTCTGCTCAGTGAGCTGCACCTCAGGCCTGGGGGTGATATAAACTTGATTGGCATATGTCACTGCCTGCATGACATGAGCCTTTCCTATGTGCTGCCTCTGCAGTGTGATCTGGCCACAAAGAGGGGGCGTGTGCACGAGCATGGCCTTAACCACAGGGACGCCTGCATTTCTCTCCCCTCATTGCTAAGTGATATTTACCTTTAATCTGCCATTGCTGGGGATAATGAACATTGACTAGACTGTGTTTTGTATATTCTCTCCTCCACATAGTCTTTAAGACCCCAGTACACTGGGAAGAATGCTCAAGAAGTTTTATAGACTTCTTAAGAAGTTACAGTTGTGCGTTGGTCTTATTTCAAACTTTAAAAAGCACACAGACCTGCGTTGTACTGTGGCCTGTCTAACTAAAATGTAGATGCCCTGGGATATGGTTCTGATCCTGCCCTTTGAGCTTGGGGAATTATGAATTTGTTCCGGGGACCCGTCATTTTCCGTGCCCTTGGTGGCCACTGCATTTCTCATGCTGGCAAAATTGAATGTTTTGGTTTCTAGCTCCCCTTTATAGAATTCATATAAATTTATCCAGAGACTATTTCTATGATGAATGTTGGAATTTCCTACACCTGTAGGAAAACTCAGTTTAAAAATTTCCAATATACCATTCATCTGGTCAGCTATAATAACTGAGTACCTGGTGAGTGCAGGAGCTGTGGCATACGTCACTGCCTGCATGACATGAGCCTCTCCTTGACCTGAAGATGCACCATTACTTGTGTCCAACCAGGTTTTCAGGGTAGTCACTAAACTGCATCTCTGAAACCTGTATCACTCATTTGCTGGAAAACATTTCATGGATTCCAGTGATATGTAGGGATTGGGCATAGAGCATAGTCATAAATAATCCAGAGTACGCCAAGCTGATTCTTGGTCTGGGGGAATCTGAAGAAATGTTACCAAGTATTGGAATGAGGAAAGAAATCCTTTAGAAGGAAACCAACCAAACAGCCAACTAACCCACGAACCAACCAACCAACCAACCAACCAAATAAATAAATAAAATACTAGGCAGACAGGTAGCAATCATTTAATTTATTGTCCTAGTTTTTAGGTGAGGTGCTGAGGCTCTGAAAAGAAATACTTGGTGAAATTAACTAGCTGGTAGTAGTGAAGTTTCCATTTTAAGATTTGATGATCTGTTTACGTATTACCAATAAAATTAAGGAATAAGATTTCCATATAAAGGGTTTTCTTTCCTGCTTTGATTTTCCTATTTTTCTGTAGAACCACTGAGGGTGGTGGTGGAATAAATGAATGTTATAAATACCATTTTTTAGAAGAATAACTTCAGATTCCTCAGAGATTGGGTGAAGCGCTTGGGGTCACTCGGGCTGGAGAAATCCCCATGTTCTGTCTTCTCGACTGTGCGGCAATCTGGAGCAGTGTCCTGGTGTATCATTGGGAGGTCCTTGGTGTAGGGAGAAGGGAAGGGAACGGGGAGAGTGGAATGTGAGTGGAAGGGGAGGGAACACAGGATGAACAGCATGGTATTTTGGGACCTGACACATGTATTTTGAGTTCTGCAATGAGGCTCCTTATTCTTTGGCAATAACTGAAATGTGCGGGTAGGAAGCTGCTTTGAATTTCTCTGATTCTCCCTGCTACTTTTATGCTTTCACCTTCATTTCTTTTCCTTTGAGATTCCTTCCTTCCCCCTTCTTGTTGCTGTCTTACGTTACAGGCACCAGGCCTCATCTACTGAGGATCTGACACTACTCGAAGCCTTTCTTCCCATGCCGAGCGAGTTCTGCCCTCTGTCTAGGCAACATGAGGACCCACATATTAAAATCCACCCCCTTCCTCAGTGGCAAAGCTTCTTAATGTGAACCATCTTTGTTCTCCCTTCTATTCGGCCACCCTTTCCCACTGGGCCACACTCTGTCCCAACCTGAGGAGCTTGCACCGTGTCTGAAGTCTCAGACTCCTGTCCTTTGGTTCCAGCATGCTGGTGCTCACCCCTTTGTTCATTCTGCCTACCTTTCTGAGGTTTCCACTCCTTCCATCTCTCCCAGCCAAGTACTAACCAGGCCAGACCCTGCTTAGCTTCCGAGATCAGATGAGATCGGGCGTGTTCAGGGTGGTGTGGCATAGATTCCTTCCACCCCTGACTAGTCTTACTCCATTTCCCCCACTATGCCTTTTAAATTTTGTCCAGCCTCACCCCCTTGCATGCCTCAGCCTCCTTGTCTTTCCTTTGTAGCCTTAGGATATCAGATATTCATGGTCTCTACTCAACCCACATGCTGTTGAATATATATAAATAAATACACGTGATAGTTTAGCGCCCACTGATAAGAATCTCGTTTCCAGTATCTCTGGAGTCAACTGGCCCAACACTGTTCATCTCAGCAGGATCTTCAGAGCCTTTGAAATCCACTCATGAATTCCTCGTCTGCACCATTTCCCACCTGCCCAGATGGTTCTTCCAAATGACTCTCCCCAAGCTCTCTGTCTTGCTTGTGGCAACCAAATCATTTCTGAACAGAGGGCTTTTGCTGCACCCTCTTCATCCGTTCACCGTTACATGTGGGCGTGCCCAAGGCTCTGTCTGAGTTTTCCTGTCTCTAGCTTCAGCAGCACTGAACTGTAGATGACCCACAGTGATACAGCTCCAGGGTGGTCTCTTCTGCAGTCCAGCCCCGTTCTTCTCCCTGAAGGGCACTCCCCTTAGAAGGTCTGTAGTCCCTGTGCAGCCAACCTGCTCGCCTGACGTGGTCCTCCTGCTCTATTCCCAGTCATGAATGGAGCCTCTGCTTGGCTAGCCAAGCCTGAAATCAGTCATCCTGGGCTCTTTCCTCCTGCACATCTGGTTAGTGCCATCAGTTCTGACTCCTTAGTGTCTCCCGTGTGCATCCCTGGCCTTTACTTAGGGATGAGACTGCTCATCCGGATGACTTCTGTGGCCTCTTCCCTGGTCACCCTGTGTCTAGTCTGCCTCCTCACTCCGTCCCAGTCCATCATGCATGGGTCTTTCTACATCATAAAACAAGTCATCTCTCCCTCCTCAGCCGGAGCCTGAAAACTGTGCCTAGCCCGTTGGTGTGCTTTATTTGATTGGCAGTGTTTAGCTTGCAACATTTGAAAACCATTTTTCTTCTGGCTTTCCTCACCTCCATTAAAAAGTAGATTTCACATTAAGATCCAGATTAGTGGCTCATCTGAAAACCGGAAATTCTGACCCTTTGCTCCTGCATTCTTTCAGGGGAAGAGCTGGCTGGAACAGAGGGACCGCTCCGCCCTTTAGGTGGGTCATCCTCTTTCCAGGTAGTCACAGGCCACGCCTTCCCAGGTGTGGTTACCTCACTTATGCCAGCCTCCTGGCTCCTGCAGCATTGGAGCCGTTGGCATGAAGTTGGGCTTCCTCTAGCTGCTAGGATCCCACTGTAGTCTTGTGCCCTGGGCCAAGACAGCTTAACTTGGAGGATGGAGAACTCAGAATTCTGTTTTACAACCCCATGGCTAATACCTACATGAGAGGCGCTATTCTTTCCCGAAGACCTGGGAAACCAAGTAAGATAATGGTTTTATACTTAATCATTTGGGTCAGTGGCCTGAGAATCTGTAGGATACTTTGGTAAATTGTTTTGATGGCAACACAGAAGAGCTACATTTTACATTTCTACTGCCACACATGCATACACACACACACACACACACACACACACACACACACCCTCGCTGGGTGGGGGAAGATCAGGAAATAATACTTATCATCTCTCCTTCACTCCCCCTTCCATTTTGCTTTTCTTTCTCTTACTTTCAAGCAGGTCATGACCTGCTAAATCAATTTCATGATCCACTAATGGATGACAGTGTATACTTTGAAAAACCCTTTGTATGTGATGTTTATAAATCCCTGAAATTATATGTTTAAATTCAGTGTATACCATACCCATGTTTTTCTAAGAGAGAGGAATTTCTCTGCTTTCCAAGGGCCCCGCAGTGAAAGTGGATTTCATATAAATGCTCATGTAGATATTTTATTTATAATGGGATTTGAAACCTTTAGGTTTATATGCTAATGGCAGAGGAATTGGTGATCATCATTTTGCATGTGGGCCCATTGTCTCAGATCTCTGATGTATGCTGTATTGTTCATTGCTAAATGAATTTAATATTTGCAGAATCTCAGGGAGCAGAAAATGGACCCTTAAATCTCTTATACACACAAGAGGACGAAAAGCTGGGTGAGGCACATAAGAAGGATTTACTTGGTGAAGGAGTTTTAATAAAACCTTCACTGACAGTCTGGTAAGTCCAGACAATTCACAGAAAAAGAAAAAAAACAATATAAAGAAAAGAACATGATGGTCACAAACAGATAATTCCTCAGAATTCAGGTTAAATAAACAAAAAGTAGAGAATGGTTGTAATTATGATAATAATGGAAAAGAGAAGCTATTCCAAAAGATAAAATAGTAAAGTAACAACTCAGAAAACATTTTGTTTCCTTCATTGCTTTTGTTTTGGTTTATAGCAAGTCATTTAGTCCTTGGCCGTAGGAATGCAGAAAAATAGCGAACGGAATAAATCTTGGCCTCAAGGATCTTTCAGTTCAGAAAAAAAGAATGGGAAGTAAGAAGAACATATCACCAAAGCACTGATGAAAGTGAACAAGTATCAGAAATACATTAGATTATTAGAATAAATATCATAAGGACCTTAATATCATTAAGTAAATATCAAAAATACATTTATATCAGACTATAAAACAAAAATTTCTGGGAGCGAATGTGTAGGGCGTTAACAGAACATTACAAGACGATCAACATTCTTTTGAGCTGCAAAATGATTAAACAGTGGTTTGAGGGAACAGAAGATTCAAAGGAAACATCTGTGATAAATTAACAAAATATCTCAAGATTAAATATTCCTGTTGACGTATTTTCTGCTGGACTTGCCTCCCCACAGGTGTGCCGCAAGGGTGATGGAATTTGATCTGTTCTAGGAGTCATTTAGCCCCTTTCTTAGAAGAGGAAGGTGCTGTGTCAACAGGCTTTTGGGCCTCGCCTGAAACAGAAAAGTTAATGGTTTCTCCAACTAGTGCTATTTATTATCACTCCTGTGTCCCCCCTCCTTTGACTGATTCTGGCAGTTCGAGCAAAGCGAACTCATTACCACAGCAGTCAAAGAATGAAAAATGGCCCCTGTGATGCCTCTGCCTTATTTTTTTTTGCTTTAGTAACTCCATTAACATTTTATTATAGTATCTCTTTATTGTTGTGTGTAGGACAAGACCATGTTACTCTCCCAAAGCAGGCATGCAGAAGAGAGGAAAAAATCATCTAGAATCCCACAGCCCTAACACACCCGCTGTTTGCCTTTCTGGTAGGGCCTGAGAGTTGCTTTGCCTTGCTTGGCTGGCTTTCAGGATGGCTAGGAGGGGAGGCGGCTCCCGCAGGCTCCGGCGTATGCTTCCCGCATGCAGCAGCCATCTGGCAGCAAGAGTGTGCGTGTGCTGAGGAGGGTGGCGGCCTTGACCCCTGGGCTCTCCACTTGGGGCCTCTTGTGGCTGGGCGATCTCTGATCTGAGCCATATGACCTCATGTCTCTCAGAAACAGGTGACTGCGAGGGGTGCTGGGCACACACTTTCTCCCTCTCACTCTGGGGGAAGCAAAGCTGCCCAGAGCAGGGGCCCCTGAAACTCAGGGCAGGTCCACCCTTTGCTCCCTGCCCTGCGCTCCTCTTTCTTTGCATCCCCCAGCCTCATGCTGCCTCAGAGGCATTACCTCTCCCCGTGTCTTTCACACAAATAGAATCCAAAAGGATCCAGCAGCTCCCAGGAAGCAGTGGTGTGGCTGTTGCTTCTTCGCATTCTTCATTTGGGGGGTGGGTAACTCTCGCGAACCTTTACTTCCATGTACTAGGTGTCAGATGAGGGCTTCTTGCCCCACGAGCTCTACTTAGATGGGCTCCAGCCCCCTGTTGCTGTCCCCTCTGTGGAGGAAGGATGCTCTGAGATTCCTGTGCACTCCTCAGGCCTCAGACTCCTAGGCCTCAGGTCCTAGGCTCACTCTCCCTCAGGCTGCTGCTTCCCTTCAATTGGCTCAGCTCAAGGATGCTCTCTCTCTTTTCCTGTTCATCCTGTGTCTATCTAGAAAGATGCAGAATTTGGTTCTTTTTCTCTGTTTCTTCAAACCATGCACTTCCACTCAGCCCGACGAGCATGGAGGATGCCAGTGAGCGCTGGCAGGCTGAAGGATTTGTACTTCAGCAAGCATGTAGACTTTGCACAGCTGATGCTCTGCACCTCTCCTGGAAAGTTCTGGCAAATTCTAAACACTGTCAACCCCGAGAGTTCTGCTACTCAGGGGGACTGAGAAAAGAGCATTGTTGCAAGTTCGAGACCAGCCCGGGCTACAAAGTGAGCTCAAGGCCGGCCTGACCTGCATAGCGAGACCCTGTCTCAAAAAGACAAAAATAAAACAAAACAAAGCAAGTTTGAGCAGTTTGGGTAACTTAGTGACTTAATGAGATCCTGTTTCAAAATGAAAACTATCTTTAAAAAAAGAGCTGTTAAGATAATAGCAAATTCATTCTGTTATTTGATTATATATTTTCCAAGGGAAAAGAAAAACTCAGTGAATTCTAGTGTTCTGAAATATGGAACACATATTTATTATCTGCAAAACAGAAAGATTGGACAATCTTACAGCACCTTTTTTCTAATTTTTTTTTTTTTTTTTTTTTTTTTTGAGACAGTGTCTTGCTGTGTAGTTTAGGTTGATCTGGACTCACTATGTAGCCCAGATTGGCCTGGAACACTTTGAGATCCTGCTGCCTCAGCCTCTCAACTGCTGGGATTACAGGTGTGTACCACCACATCTGGCCACAGCACTTCTTTTCTAAAACATGCAGTAACTGAGCTAATAACTTCTGGAGGGAGAAGGGAAGCTATTTAAGTACTTGAGATTCCAGGAGGAAGTGGAGGCGAGAACTAAATTCTGAGCTGGGGCCAGTGTGAGGGGTGTGGAGGGGGGTTGGGGAATGGGAGGATAGCTCATAGGACTTAGCTGTTTGGCAGCCAAATGAGTGGTTTGTGGCTAATGACTTGCCTGTGTTTTCCCATTGGCAAAATTGGGTTCAGTGATTTCTAATGTCCTCTGACTCTAATTATTTCATATATAGTTAAATTTTAGAGCTTCCTTTTTTTTTTTTTTTTTTTTTGTTTTCTGAGACAGGGTCTCACTATGTAGTTCAGGTTGAGCCTTGAACTCACTATGTAGTCCAGGCTGGCCTCAGAATCTTGGCAATCCTCCTGCCTCAGCCTCCAGAGTGCTGGGATTTCAAGCATGTGCCACCATGCCCGGTCTGGCTAAGCTTCTTAAACCTGTTAGGAAAGTTTTCTACACACAGATGTCTGTTTGAGTGAGTTTTTCTGCATCCCTGTGCCTCTAGCCCCACCTGTCCAAGGTGGTTCAACTTTTCTACCTTAAGCACTGGCTGCCTCCCTCCTGTACTATTTTAAGACTAAGTGTCCCATCCTTCCGCAGGCCTCTCACGAGGCACACAGATGTTAGCATAGATAAAGCGAATGCTGGGAGAAGGAGGCAGATGGGGGGACAGCATTTGTGTTCGTTTTTCTTTTCTGGAAGGGTTTGTGAATCCTGGAAAGAGTCAGGAAACTGTGCCTCAACCAGGTGTGGTGGTGCAGACCTGTAATCCCAGCACTCTGAGAAGCGGAGCCAGGACGATCAAAAGCGTGAGCCCAGCCTGAATGACTGAGGAAGACCCTGTCTCAAAATAAAGACATCAAAAGGGTTGGTGATGTAGCTTAGTGGGAAGGTGAGACCCTTCCCACTAAGTTCCATCTCTTGTACTGCAAACGAGAACAACCACAAGAACAAGAACAAGAACAACAACCCCACCGAAACCAAAAACAAGCAAACAAAACTGTGCCTACACCCCTGAAAACAGAATACACCAGCATGACACGGCAGACGTTTTAAGGATGCAGGGTGTGGAAGTATTGTATGATGCTTTGCAAAATCATCCAGCAGACACGGGAAAGGTGACGGTTTGTGATTTATTGTTCGCGAAGGGGTCTTTTGTCGGAAGGGAAATGAGTGCTCGTCACAAGGCCGAACGTTTTTTGCCAGGTTCTGGTTTTACTTGCTGGTCTTCCCAGTGACTGAATGGCAACGCAGCATTTCTTCCCTCCTCCTTGGGGCTTCTCGGATGTTTATGTTAACCCACTGATCTTGTTAAGAGTAGGCTTTACTGTCACACTCTTTGAATTTGTGACTTTTCCCAGAATCAAGCAAGAAGGTGAAAGAAAATCAATAAAGATCAGTTGCTAAACCAAGGTCATTCCGCTTGCTTTTCCCTTTCTCATCTCCTCACTTGTTCTCTTTCTTTGGAAAGTGCCCCTTTTGGGTGACTTCACAGGGTCGTTCTCATCCATCCCCTTTCTCGATTTAAAACACTCCAAAACAGCTGGCTTTTCTGATGTGTTCTCACCGTTTTCCCCCTCCTCCCTCTACTTTTATTACCAAGGTGGTTTTCTCTAGGTCCTCAGGGCATTTTGAGATGAGATTAGAAGGAAAGTTACCTTACACCCATCTTAGAGAAGGAAGAATTTAAAACATCAGGAAAGACCCAAGGGAGTCTGGGCAGTGGGGGCCACAAAGAGCATCTGTCTGCTCTGGTATGCTTCTCTGTCTCTGGTCTCCGCCTTCCCTTCTGTCTTTTGTTGTTCTTTGTTTAGGGGTCTCTGTTGTGTCTTTTGTTGGGGGAACTGCCGTGTTAGCTTTCCAGTCTGGATGATGGGAATCAGCGAAGGTCAGTGCCCTTAGGTGCTGGAAGGGGAAGCTGAATGAGTTAGTGAAGTCATCCTTCCAAGGCAGTGTATTGTCAGTGAGATTTCTCACTGGCTTTGGAGTTGCAAAAAGGTGGATGTAAATTCTGGCTCAGTCATTTACCAGCCAGGTGCTCCCAGGCAGTTCTCCTAGCTGCACTGCTGAGGGGTGCTGCGCTCTCACCGGGAACAGTCATACGTCCATCATGGCATCGTCATGAGGGTTAACGGAGATATAAATGCCACGTTCCTAGGAGAGTACCAGGAAATCGCTGTAAATCCCTGGCTCTCATCACAAGCCTGTTGGAGGTGGTACCCGGATTAGTTCTTGTAACATGTTTTTTTCACTCTAAAGGGCACTGTTAACCATCTTGGTTCTGAACCACCTGCCTCAATCCATCCTGTGCTCTGCTTTTGACCTTGAGGTTGGCTTTTCAGTTTATGACCTCATCTGGCCCCTTGGAAATTAACACTGCACTCCGTTGGGCCTGTGTGTGAAACATAGATGGGTGTAGGGCCAGCAGGCAGCGTTTGGTAGCGTCCTTGAAGTAGATGCAGGATGTGGATCTATGGAGAAGGCAGAGGGGAAGGGAACGGAGTGAGCAGACCTGCAAGGAGAGGCTTGGAAGATGTGTTTGGGAAATTGCTGGGAGCCAAGCCGTGCGCAAGCAGGAGAAAGGCTTTTTCAGAGTGGGTCTGGACCACTCTGACATGCTGCAAAGAGGCTGAAGTGCAAAATGAGGAACAAGGATGGGATTTGGCCACGTCAGATTCACTGTGAGTTTTGAAAGGACTGTTAACAGGCGCCTGGAGAGGGTGCAGACTAGGTGGCAAGGGCTTCCGAGGGAGTGTGACCAAGTGGAGTCTGCCGGCGTAGAACAGATGTTGGCGCACAGACTCCTTCTCCTAGATTACTAGAAGTGGTAGAAGAAATACAAAGTTAATATGTAAATACGTTTTTATAAGCCTACATTCATTTACTTTTAATGATCATCTCATTATCTGAGATTATAGCCCGCTTTATTGGATTCAAAATGCCTTTTTAAGTTTTTATTTATTTATTTTTTAAAATTAGATTTTATTGGTATATTTTAGATATACATAATGGTCACATTCATCCTAGGGAATTTGTACCTGTTCATGATATAACTTGAGCTTTTTCCCCATTTCCCCTTCCCTCCCTTCAACCCTTCCTCTCCTCCCCATTCACAAAGCTTTGTTTCCATGTTTTCTTTTTCTCATTTTGTCTTTTTGTTTTTAGAACATGAGGGTGGTTCTCAACCCTGGCTGCACATGAAAACCACTCAGGGCAGTTTTCCGAGAGACTGGGTCCTGACCCCATGTCAGACAACAGAATGACAGTCTTGGGCCAGGCGGTACTAGGAGGTGTCCAGAGTTGACCAGGTGACCCTCTTGGGCAGCCAGAATGTGCACCTCTCTTCCTGTGCATAGGACAGTGTTTGAGATGGTGGGGGTTGTTTCAATTGAATGTTTTAAGTGATCTGAACTTGGCTAACTTAGAAGCTGGAAAATGTTTGATTCATTGCTCAGCATGGTTTGTTTTCGTTTTATGCTTCATTTTTGCCTTTGAGTTTTGTCTTAGGGATTGATGAGATTCAAGTGGTAGGGACTCAGATGCAGGAGCTTTTTTAGATGACAGAGGAGAGAGTTTGTTAAAGTGTGCCTTCTAAAGAATCAGCTTTCCAGTCAGCATTCCATGTGTTTACATTTTAGGGGACATCGTATTTGTTAGAAGAAAGGTCCCCTGTGTCCTCAGATCCGGTATCACAAGAATGATTGAGGGGGCTGGGGATATAGCTCAGTGGAATAAGCGTCTGCCTAGCAAGCGCAGGGTCCTGAGTTCGATCCCCAGTACTGCCAAAAAAAAACAAGTGATAAATTTAGGGCTGGGGATATAGCTCAGTGGAATAAGCGCCTGCCTAG